>OVBC01000002.1:421190-528566 GCA_900406465.1 Noccaea caerulescens | reverse complement strand
ACCACGAAAACACATTCGTCCCTTTCCTAGGGATGAGTGTGTTTTTTATTACTTTGAAGGGAGGTGCGGTAACATGAAACTATTTATACGTATGGAAATAACCACCACCTGCATAATTAAAAAGCAGAGCAAGGTGATTGATAGAGATAAATAATAAAATTGTAGGAGGAGATTAGAAGATGAATAACGTTATAAATGTTGGGGTATTAGGTTTAGGTACGGTCGGAAGTGGTGTTGTTCATATTTTGAAAGAACATTATAAAAAAATCGCTCTTGATACAGGATACGAAGTGAAAGCGAAAACAGTCGTTGTACGTGATTTAGAAAAAGAACGCGATGTTTGTATTGATGAAATTGCAGTAACAAGCCATGTAGATGAAGTTCTAAATGATTCGAATATTGATATTGTAGTAGAGGTAATGGGTGGAATTGAAGAAGCAAAACAGCATATTGTTAAGGCTTTACGAAATAAGAAACATGTCGTAACAGCAAATAAAGATTTAATGGCTGTATACGGTGCAGAGCTTCTCAAATTAGCGAACGAAAATGATTGTGATCTATGTTATGAAGCAAGTGTAGCGGGTGGTATTCCAGTGTTAAGAGGATTAACTGACGGGCTAGCATCAGATCAAATTGAAAAAATAATGGGAATTGTAAATGGTACAACAAATTATATGTTAACAAAAATGAGTCAAAATGGGTGGTCTTATGAAGAGGCTTTACAGGAAGCGCAAAAATTAGGTTTTGCAGAATCGGATCCGACAGCAGATGTAGATGGACTAGATGCGGCGAGAAAGGTAGCAATTCTTGCAAACTTAGGTTTTTCGATGAATGTTTCATTAGATGATGTGCAAGTAAGAGGGATTCGAAAGGTCGAAAAAGAAGATTTACAAATGGCTGAAAAGTTAGGATTTACTATGAAGTTAATTGGTAAGGCAGAAAAACAAGGGCCAGCCATTCATTTAAGTGTAGAACCGACGCTTTTACCGAGACGGCATCCATTATCGAATGTAAATAATGAATTTAATGCAGTATATGTTCATGGTCAAGCGGTAGGAGAAGTAATGTTTTACGGACCTGGAGCTGGAAAGTTGCCAACTGGTTCTGCCGTAGTAAGTGATATTATTTCCATCGTTAAAAATATGAATCAAGTTCCGAAAAATAAAAGTGCATTAAAAGAACCAGTTCCTTATGAATTACAAGGTGATGAAGAAGTAGTTTCGAAATATTTCTTGCGTATTTCATTACGAGATGAGCCTGGGATGTTGCAAAAAATAACAGAATGTTTCGTTAATTACTCTGTAAGTTTAAAAGAAGTTATTCAATTACCTTTAAACCGTGAACTGGCAGAAGTTGTTGTTGTGACACATCGAACTTCCAAGTATCAATTCGAACGAGTTTTAGGAGCGATAGAAGCTGTCGCAAGTGAAATAAACAGTTACTACATTATTGAGGAGGAAAAACAATATGTATAAAGGACTATTAAAACAGTATGCTTCTTATTTACCGGTGAATGAAAAAACACCTGATGTGAGCTTAATGGAAGGAAACACACCTCTTATTCCGTTATTAAATATATCAAAGCAATTAGGGGTTCAGCTATATGGTAAGTACGAAGGAGCGAATCCGACAGGTTCTTTTAAAGATCGTGGTATGGTGATGGCAGTTGCTAAGGCGAAAGAAGAAGGTTCAGAAGCAATCATTTGTGCATCAACAGGTAATACATCAGCATCAGCTGCAGCATATGCGGCACGTCTTGGGATGAAATGTATAATCGTCATACCTGAAGGAAAGATTGCACATGGGAAATTAGCGCAAGCGGTCGCTTATGGAGCTGAAATTATTTCAATAGAAGGGAATTTCGATGATGCACTTAAGGCTGTAAGAAATATTGCTGCAGAAGAGCCGATTACGTTAGTAAACTCAGTAAATCCTTATCGAATTGAGGGGCAAAAAACGGCAGCATTTGAAATTTGTGACCAATTGCAAAATGCACCAGATGTTCTAGCTATCCCTGTTGGGAACGCAGGAAATATTACAGCATATTGGAAAGGTTTCTGTGAATATGAGAAAGAAAAAGGTTATAAGAAGCCAAGAATTCATGGCTTTGAAGCGGAAGGAGCAGCTGCAATTGTAAAAGGGCATGTAATTGAAGAGCCTGAAACAATTGCAACAGCGATTCGAATCGGTAACCCGGCAAGTTGGTCATACGCAGTAGAGGCTGCTGAGCAGTCTCACGGTGAAATAGATATGGTATCAGATGAAGAAATTTTACATGCGTATAGGTTATTGGCAAAAACTGAAGGAGTTTTCGCTGAACCGGGATCAAATGCTTCATTAGCCGGCGTAATTAAACATGTTGAATCTGGAAAAATCAAAAAGGGAGAAACAGTTGTTGCAGTATTAACTGGAAATGGTTTGAAGGATCCTGATATCGCTATTTCTTCAAATCAACTAGACATCGCAAGTGTGTCAAATGATATAGAACAAATTAAAGATCATATTAAAGGGGTGATTATGTCGTGATACCATTTAGCGTTCGTGTCCCTGCTAGTACGGCGAATGTTGGTCCTGGATTTGATTCAGTTGGAATAGCTTTGTCATTGTATTTAGATGTGGTGGTTAAAGAAAAAGCTGATAAATGGCAAGTAATCCATTCCTTTGAAGAATCAATTCCGACAGACGATAAAAATTTAATCGTTAGCACGGCATGTAAAGTATGTCCTTCTATATCACCCCATATAATAGAAGTTACTAGCAATATCCCATTAACGAGAGGGCTAGGAAGTAGTGCATCAGCGATTGTAGCTGGGATAGAGCTTGCGAATCAACTAGGTGATTTGAACTTAACTGCTGATCAAAAAGTTCAAATTGCTACAAATTTTGAAGGACATCCTGATAATGTTGCTGCTTCTATATTAGGTGGAACTGTAATCGGAGCACTTGATGGAAAGGATATTTCCGTCGTAAGAATTGAGAGCAAGGAATTAGGGGTAATTTCTCTTATTCCGAATGAAGAATTAAATACAGATGAAAGTCGATCTGTATTACCAAAGATGTTTCCGTTTCATGAGGCAGTTAAAGCTAGTGCGATAAGTAACGTATTAGTAGCTGCATTATGTCAAAAGCGGTGGGAAGTTGTAGGTGAAATGATGGAGAGAGACCATTNCGAGCCATATCGTTTAGAACTCGTACCGTTATTACCATCTATTCGTAAATGCGCAAAAGAATTTGGTGCGTACGGCACAGCACTTAGCGGTGCGGGACCATCTATTTTTATATTAACGCCATATGAGAAACGTCAAGAAATCGCTGAGCAATTAGCGAGAGTATTTACAGATATGAAAGTATGTGAGCTTGAAATCGACCATAAAGGTATTATTGTAAATAAGGAAGAGCATATTGGATTATAAAGAAAGCTGGCATGGCTAGCTTTCTTTACGTTGCAAACCTATTTTAAATTGGGTTTTTTCGGAAAAAAATATAAAACAAATGTTGATTTTGAATAATGTAAGTAAAGAGTGCATTCATTTTGGAGGTGATTAAATGAATAAAGAGTCACCAGAAGAAAAAAGAGAGCGTATGAGACAAAGTGAATTAAAAAGTAATCCTACGGGTTCTTTACATGACGGACTCAATAGAGCGGAAACAGGTAGTTCAGTTGATATAGCAGGTGGTATGAATTGGAAAGGTACAGGGATAATCATTTTAGTACTACTTTTAGGATACATTGTATACACTTATTTTTTCAGTTAAAGAATGCTTGTTAAAATTTTGATTTGTTTAGTTTCATAATTGTTGAGAAAAAATGCAGTTACTGTATTACATATCTTCTAAGCGAATTATAGTTGTTCATATCAACTTTTAATACTCCAAATAGAGCTAGCAAAATGCTAGCTCTATTATTTTTTGCCACATTTCTGTAACAAACCACCTGTATATTCATTGGTGGAGGTGCAGAGGATGAAAAAAATGATAGCGATATGTCTTCTAACAACTATGCCATTTTCGACTTTAGTCGGTTGTGACGTAAAAGGTAGTAATGCTGTACAAGAGTCTAAAATAAAGAAAGCGACGTATAAAGATTTTACTTATGATGTAAATCCAGAAACATTCACAGTAACTGTAGAACATGAGGGTGTAAAGGAACAGGCATCACAACCCCTACCGAAAATGAAGGTATCGAATGTAAAAAAAGAAAAGGATCGTACATCGTGGGAATATCCAGATCAAAAAGTAAAAATAAAATTAGAAAAGAAAAAAGACCACTTAAACATTGAAGTGGAATCGACTGGTGCAGAAAGTTTTACATGGCCGAAAGTAGAAGCTGAAAATTATACACTTCCGTTATGGGAGGGTAAGCAAATTCCGAGCAATGATGAGAATTGGAAGAAGTTTTTAAAGGATGATGCATATTCATTTGCTGAATCATTTTCTATGAAGTTTTTCGCATTAAATGGTTCGAAATATTCAATTGTATATATTGCAAACAATATGTTTAATAATGAATTGAAATTTCATTCGGATCCGAAAATAGGATTTGATTTTACACATGAATTTCCGAGCATAAATAAAAATAAAACATATGGATTTCAATTATATGTGACAAATAATGATGCGGTAAGCATTGCTAAACTGTATAAGGATGATATTGTTCGAAAAGGTGAATTTAAAACATTACAAGAAAAGGCTAGAAAAAATAAAGAAATCGAAAAGTTATATGGAGCGGCGCATTTTTATTTTTGGAATCAAAATGGTTTATCAGAAAGTAATATAAATTGGCCAAAACTAAGAGAGCAAATAAATAGCCCGCTGTTTAGCCATATAAAAGAACTTATTCAAAAGAACAGTTCAGAGCCTGGGGAACTGAATGTATTAGATCAAGTAAGTAAACAAGATTTCATTGATAAGTATCAAAAAAATGTTATTTTACGTTATATAAACGAAGTATTATCTATGAAGGAATTTTATAAAGAGGATATTTTTCAAAACGTTGATCAGGAAGCTAGTGTGCTATTAAAGAAAGGTGTAGGTCACTTAACGAATACAGAATTGTATAGCTTAAATAAGCATTCATTAAAGTCGCTACTTGGTGATGCGGTTGAAGAGGTAAGTAAATGGGGTAATGCAGATGGAACGGATATACTAAAGGAAATGAAAGAGGCAGGAATAGAAAAAGCGTGGATTGGTCTGCCGAACTGGGAACAAGGATTTATGCAACCTAATTTCGTGACAAAAGCTAAGGAAATGGGGTATTTAGTTGGTCCGTATGATTCTTATCATTCCATTCACGAAAAAAGTGATAAAAATTGGAACACAGCATCCTTTAATGACCCGTCATTATATGAAGAGGCTACTGTAACGAAGAAAAACGGAGAAAAGGTGCAAGGCTTTTTAGGAAGAGGTCGCAAGTTAAATCCGACTTTATCGCTGCCTAGTGTAAAGGAACGCATGAATGATATATTACAAAATGGTCCTAAATATAATTCATGGTTTATTGATTGTGATGCGACAGGTGAAATTTACGATGACTATTCAGCGAAACATATAACGACGCAAGAGCAAGATTTAAAAGCACGTTTAAAACGAATGGACTACATTGCGCAAGAAAAGGGTATGGTCGTTGGTTCTGAAGGCGGAAATGATTTTGCTAGTGGTACGATTGCATTTGCACATGGAATTGAAACACCTGTTATTAAATGGGACGATGAAGATATGCGGAAAAATAAAACAAGTCCGTATTATGTCGGTGGATATTGGTCACCAAATCAAAATGTGCCTGAAAAATATGCAAAACAAGTACCATTGAAAGAAGAATATAAACAAGTATATTTAAACCCAGTATATTCGGTACCATTATATAAATTAGTATACAATGATTCCGTTATTACAACGCATCATTGGGAATGGGGAAGTTTAAAGGTAAAAGATGAAGTTGGAAATCGAATGCTGTCTGAATTATTGTATAATGTTCCTCCGTTGTACCATTTAGATGAAGTAGAGTGGAATAAGCATAAAAAAGAAATTACAGAGCATCTAAAAGTTTGGAATGAAGTTCATGAAAAAGCAGTAAAAGAAGAGATGACGAATTTTGCGTATTTGTCAGAAGATAAGCTAGTACAATCTGTTTCTTATGGAAAAGATATTAAAATCATTGTGAACTTCTCAAATGAAGACATGGAAGTAGAAAAAACGAAAATAAAAGCAAAGTCGGCTTACATTGATAATCAGGGGAAGAAAAGCGTGTATACGCCGTTTGAGAAATAATAACGTCAAATATACTGTATTCATAGAGATTTTATAATTAGCTGGATTCTTTATTCATATCGTTTGTTAAGAAAAAGACATCCTAATTTAAAATGAAAGAGTTAATAAATTTGTAAATTCATATGTTGCGAAGTGCTAAATTTTTGAAATTGGTAAATAGTGACTTGCCAAAAATAAGTACGAGAGTATAATGTGAAATGGAATACGTATTGGGTTTAAGTAGTAACCTTACAAAATTGTAAGGTTAGTGAAAGGAAATTCAATATGAAGATAAATAGACTTACATTATACTTGGTAAAGAGAAAGAGAGGCGAATGGGTATGAGCTCTGAATTAGAACAAAATACGAGAAGTAATAAAAAGCGTTCTAAAAGAAAGTCAATAAAATGGTTCATATTAATTCCATTTTTCCTACTTATTTTTGGAGGAGTAGGATATGGTTCGTTTATATATAATAAAGCAAAAGCAGTTGTAAATGATGCATATGCAAAAATTGAAAAGTCATCAAAGCGTGATAAAGAAGTTGAACCTTTAAAGGATAATATTTCAATATTAATCATGGGTGTAGATGGAAGTGAAATGAGAAAAAGCCAATATGGCGAAGCAGTTCGAACAGATGCACTTTTATTAGCAACAATTAATAAAGATGATAAGTCTGTTAAGCTAGTAAGTATTCCACGTGATTCACGTGTTTATATTCCAACTAGAAAAAAATTAGATAAAATTACTCATGCTCACGTATTTGGTGGCGTAGAAAGCACACGCGATACAGTGGAAAGATTTTTAAATGTCCCTGTTGATTATTATGTGAAGTTTAACTTTGAATCATTCGTACAAATTGTCGATTCAATTGGTGGTATTGATATTGATGTACCAGTTACTTTCACTGAACAAGATAGTAAAGACCAAGCTGGTATGATCCATTTAGAAAAAGGTTACCAACATTTAAATGGAGAACAAGCACTTGCACTTGCAAGAACGNCGCAATGCGTGGACAGAGACAGCAACTTGTAATAGAAGCAATTGCCAAAAAAGCGATGTCTGTTCAATCAATTAGCAAAATGGGCTCTTTACTAGATGCGGTTGATAAAAACATGAAAACGAACTTAACATTTGACGATATGCTTGCCATTACAAAAAATATGGCAGGAACTAATTTGGAAATGGAAAAAATGCAAATAGAAGGTACAGATAAACGTATCGGTGGTATTTATTATTACATTCCAAATGAAAAAAATATAAAAGATATTTCAAAAAAATTAAATGATCATTTAGGTGTAACGCCAAAATCAGTTCGAAACGAATAATAAAAAAAGATTGGCTTTTGCCAATCTTTTTTTTGAAGTGGATTAGCAACTTTTTAATAACGTTTTTTTGTTCTAGAAAAATTATACTAAAATCATTTTAATTTATATAAACAAAAGGTGTAATTATACGATATACTAGAGGGGACTATTTGGAAATTAGCTCCTAAAGTTGAAGGAAAGGAAATTCAATTTATCACTATTTATAGAACAATTGAATTGGTGGAAATTGAAACAGGTTAAAGAAAGACTGTTCAAAATGCAATTACATATTCATACACATTGAAGCGATTAAGGTGAAAGATGAAGAGATAGTAATTGCGAAAGATCATTTATCATATATTGACCAGCTATTTTGCCAGATTAATAATTATGTAATAGGTGAAAATATGGTTTAGCTATCGTCAAAAAATGGTGGATCTTCATGGAGATACGTTGAGTCTTATAAGCACATGGAACAATACTTTTGATAAAACTCCCAGTATAATACAAAAAAATCTGTTTACATGGTGAAATAAAAATAAATAGATGTATAATTATATTGGGCGATTTATATATAAGATTAATAGGGAGAGGAATTCGATAGAATGGAAAAAGCTTTAAAAATTAAACAAATAGTAGTCGTTTTAATAGCGATTGCCGCAGTAGCTATTGGGTATTACATGTTCCAATCAATTACTTCACCAGCAAAAGCTGTTGCAAAACAAGAAAATGTAGTGCAGCTTGCAAGTGAACAGCCGAAAGTTGAAATGAATAAAACGGCACCAAGTCGTTTTAATGGAAAAGAAAGAAAAGTTGCTTATCTTACATTTGACGATGGGCCAGGGAAATATACGGCTGAATTATTAAATACGCTAAAACAACATGATGCGAAGGCGACGTTCTTTTTAATTGGAGCGAATGTAAAAGAATTTCCTGATTTAGTGAAACGTGAAAATGCTGAGGGTCATTATGTAGGCATGCATAGTATGACACATAATTTCGCAAAGTTATATAAAAATGGCGAGTATGTAAATGAAATGAAAGAAGATCAAGGTTTAATCGCTAATATTATTGGGAAATCACCTAAATTAACACGTCCTCCATATGGTTCGATGCCTGGATTGAATGAAGGTCTTCGAAATAAAGTGGTAGAAGGCGGATTTAAAGTATGGGATTGGACAATTGATTCATTAGATTGGAAATACAATAAAATGCCAGTTGATGCAGCTGCAGCACAAATTGCTCAAAATGTCTTAACAAACGCAACAAAACCACAAGAAGTAATTTTAATGCATGATATTCACCCGCAATCAGTTGCTGCTGTGCCAGCAATTTTAAAGGGGCTAAAAGAAAAGGGTTATGAGTTTGAAGCTTATCATGAAGAGAGTCACTTTCCAGTGAACTTCTGGCATGATAACCGTATGTAATGGAGGAATGAACGTTGAAGTATGGAAAAGTAGCAGTAGTTGGAGCATTATCAGTAGGGCTTTTAACAGGTTGTTTCGGTGAAAAGCCAGAAGAAAATCTATATACAGCTTTTGAAACAGCAGCAACACAAGAAAAATCTTTAGTGGATGAAGCAAAAAAATTAGAGCAGTTAGAGAAACAAGGGCAAGAATTATATGCTCAAATTTTGCAAGAAGGTAAAGATCATAATGAAGCAGTTGTGAAGAAAATAGAGCAAGCTACTGCAAATGTAGATGACCGTGAAAAAGTATTGAAAAGTGAAAAAGAAATGCTAGAAAAAGCACAGAAGGAAACGAAATCTGTTCAAAGTAATATAGAGAAAATTGAAGATAAGAAGTTACAAAAACAAGCAAAAGCAGTAGAAGAGTCGTATAAAAATCGTTATGATGCATTCAAAAAGATGAATGAAAATTACACGAAAGTATTAGCGACTGAAAAAGAACTGTATGAAAAATTAAAAGTAAAAGAAACGAAATTAAAAGAAATCGGTGAAAAAGTTAAAACTGTTAATGAATTAAATGTGGAAGCACAAAAATCGAAAGAGCAGTTTAACAAATTTACAAAAGAGTATAATGACAGTAAATTAGCATTCTACAAAGATGCAGAGATTAAGATTAAAGATCAGAAATAAAGAAGAATCTTAAGCATAATAAAAAGCCGGAGAAACATCGTTACAAATGTTTTTTCGGTTTTTTATGTTGAATGAATAGAAAAGACTGGAATTGATATCATAAAAGAGTTATAGTGAATTATTCCAAGGGAAATATTGTAAAGTAAGGAGAATGGAAATATGTCATATGAATTTTTACTCAAATTAGGTTTAGCACTCTTTTTAGGATTATTCATCGGGATAGATAGGCAGCTAAAGAATAAACCGCTTGGTGTGAAAACAAGTATGGTTATTTCTGTAGCAAGTTGTTTAATTACGATGGTTTCAATTGAAGCCGTACATGTATATTCTGTTCCAGGGCATACAAATATGGATCCAATGCGTCTAGCTGCTCAAATTGTGAGTGGGATTGGTTTTCTTGGGGCAGGTGTTATTTTACGAAGAAGTAATGATGTTATTTCTGGATTAACGACAGCTTCTATGGTGTGGGCTGCTTCAGCTTTAGGTATAGCAATTGGGGCAGGCTTTTATTTACAAGCGACGGTTGCTATGATTTTAATTATTTTAGCAATTAACGTACTTCCACAACTTGTGAAAATTGCAGGTCCGTATTCATTACGACAAAAGGATTTATCTATAAAAATTACTGTAAAAGAGCATCATGAGTTAGATGGTATATTTAAGCAAATTAAAAATTTAGGTATGCATGTGAAACGAGTGAAAATTAAAGATATAGATAGTGGAGCATTTCAGCAATTGGAAATGGTTATTTTAGCTCCAGAAGATTTATATACAACAGAGTTATATAGCTCCCTGAAAGAGATTGATCGTGTTGTTTCAGTGGAAGTGGAAAGTAGATAATTATGATAAAAAAGAGTGAAGTGCATTCGCTCTTTTTTTATTTGGATTTTTAAGGAAATAAATTGATATAATGATGAATAACAAGGGGGAGAAATGATGGAAATACATATTAGAAGAGCTATAAAAGATGATATACGAGGTATAGCAAAGGTGCATGTTGATAGCTGGAAAACAACGTATAAAGGTATATTTGCTGACGAATTTTTAGAAAATATAACATATGAGCAACGAGAAAAACAATGGGAAAACATTTTTCAACAAGAAGATACATGCCAATATAGATTTGTAGCAGAGACGTTAAATGGAACGATAGTCGGATTTATTGATGGGGGAGTTGAAAGAAGCGGTGCATATAATTGTGATGGGGAATTATATGCAATCTATCTTTTACAACAGTATCAAGGATTGAAAATAGGCCAAAAGTTATTTCAAGCGTTACTATCAGAATGTGTAAAGAATGATATGCAATCTCTTTTAGTTTGGGTCGTTACGAATAATCCTTCTAAAAAGTTTTATGAAAAATTCAACCCTGAAAAAATTGATACGAAATTTTTAGAGAGAGTAAAGGTAGAAGAAACAGCGTATTGTTGGAGAGATTTGAATTTGTTACAAAAACAAACAGCTATATAGATTGATGCATATAATAGTATTATGTAAACATATCATAGGGAAAGGTATACCTCATTTGGTGTACCTTTTTATTAATCCATCAAAAAATGGATTAATAAAAGTAGGTAATTAGTTTGAAAACAAGAATTTTTCTAGTGTACTTTTAACTAGATTAAAGAAAAGAAAGAAAAAAAGAAAAATTTTATTTGATAAAAAAATTCTGAAATATACTCTTGAATTGAATATCATTATCAATTAGAATCATAATTGATAACGACATTCAATTATCGTTTATTATATAAAATTTCGATAGCTTTAATATAAAGAGGAGGACCAACATGCAGCATGCGAAACAAATCGCAGAACATGCAACATTACAAAGCTTTTTAAACTGTTATTTAAGAGAAACAGGGAGTGGAGAATGGATTACAGAGGATGAAAGAATGAAGAGTATCTTCAGTAATACGTTGAATAGAGATACAGTCCCCACATATTTATGTTGTCGGCTATCGGCACAGAACGTTACTTTGTATGGAGAAGTTATATATAAATCATCAACAGATCGCCATTTGTTTGGAGAAAAATTTTATTATCAAATTGGAGATAGTAATTCTGTTATTAAAGCAGATTACGTTACAGTTATTACATTTTTAATAAAAGAGATGTCTATCAACTACGGAGAAGGAACGAATCCTGCGGAACTTATGCTTCGAGTCATTCGTAGTTGTCAAAATATTGAGGAATTTATAAAAGAGAGAATAGAAGATACATCCGCATTATACGGTTTCCATACAACTTTTATAGAAGCGGAGCAGTCTTTATTATTTGGGCATTTAACTCATCCTACACCAAAGAGTAGACAGGGGATATTGGATTGGAAAAGTGAAATGTATTCTCCAGAATTAAAAGGAGAATGCCAGCTTCATTATTTTCGGGCACATAAAAGTATAGTAAATGAAAAATCATTATTATCAGCTTCTACAACAACGATTATAAAAGAAGAATTAAGTAATGATGAGATGGTTAGTAAGGAATTTATAGCGAAGTACTGTAAGGAAGATCAATATGCATTAATTCCAATTCATCCGCTTCAGGCAGAATGGCTCTTGCATCAAGCTTACGTACAGGATTGGATAGTTCAAGAATTGCTTGAGTATATTGGACCTGTAGGTAAGTATTTTATGGCAACATCATCACTAAGGACGCTGTATCATCCCGATTCGAAGTATATGCTTAAGTTTTCATTTCCGGTGAAAGTAACGAATTCAATGCGTATTAATAAACTGAAAGAACTTGAGAGTGGTCTTGAAGGGAAGGAAATGTTAAATACGGCTATTGGTGAAGTACGAGAAAGATTTCCAGGCTTTGATTTTATTTGTGATCCAGCCTATATTACATTAAATTATGGAACACAAGAATCTGGATTTGAAGTGATTATTCGCGAGAACCCTTTTTATAGTGAACATGCAAACGACGCAACATTAATTGCTGGGCTAGTTCAAGATGCTATACCTGGGGAGCGTACGCGGTTATCGAATATTATTCATCGCCTAGCAGATTTAGAAAGTAAAAGCTGTGAAGAAGTAAGCTTAGAGTGGTTTAGAAGATATATGAATATTTCTTTAAAGCCAATGGTATGGATGTATTTACAGTATGGTGTTGCATTAGAAGCTCATCAGCAAAATAGCGTTGTTCAGCTAAAAGATGGTTATCCGGTCAAATATTATTTCCGTGATAATCAAGGATTTTATTTCTGTAATTCAATGAAAGAGATGCTTAATAATGAATTAGCTGGTATTGGAGAACGTACTGGAAATTTATATGACGACTATATTGTGGATGAGAGATTTCGTTACTACTTAATTTTCAATCATATGTTTGGCCTCATTAATGGTTTTGGCACAGCAGGATTAATTAAGGAGGAAATTCTTCTCTCGGAATTAAGGTCTGTACTTGAATCATTCCTTCCGTATAACCGGGAACCTTCAACATTTTTAAGAGAATTATTGGACGAAGATAAGTTAGCGTGTAAAGCAAATTTACTAACGAGATTTTTCGATGTCGATGAGTTAAGTAATCCATTAGAGCAAGCAATTTATGTGCAAGTACATAATCCGCTCGTTAGAGAAGTGGCTGTTCGTTCATAAATAGCGTTAAAATTTCACGTAATACAAATAATGGTATTTTGTCATAAGGTGGAGGGTTTTATGAGAGTGGACATGTATCATACGAAAGTATTGAAGGCGCTCGAATCAGAAGATTACATTTCAGTACGAAGAAGAGTGCTACGTCAATTAGTAGAATCGTTAATTTATGAGGGGATTATTACACCGGTTCGCATAGAAAAAGAAGAACAAATTCTTTTTATAATACAAGGACTTGATGAAGAAGACAAAAGTGTCACGTACAAATGCTATGGCAGGGAACGGATGACATTTGGACGTATTTCTTTAGACTCATTAATAGTAAGAGTCCAAGATGAACAGCAAGAAATACAATCTGTCTCGCAATTTCTAGAAGAAGTTTTTCGAGTTGCTAGTGTAGAACAAGCCAAATTAGATTCTTTTATGCACGAATTAGAACAAACAATATTTAAAGACACGATTGCACAATATGAAAGAAATAATAAGAAAGAATACAATCAAAAATCTTACGATGAGTTTGAAAGCCATTTAATAGACGGCCATCCATATCACCCTAGTTATAAAGCTCGTATTGGATTTCAGTATCGTGACAATTTTCAATATGGATATGAATTTATGCAGCCAATAAAACTCATATGGATTGCAGCGCATAAAAAATACTCCAGTGTAGGGTATGAGAATGAAGTAATTTATGACGAAATTTTAATAGAGGAGATTGGTGAGCGTAAGTTAGAAGAGTTTATGGAGCGAATTTGTAATCGGGGATGTAATCCAAAACAGTACGTGTTTATACCTGTTCATCCTTGGCAGTGGGAGAATTTCATCATTTCAAATTATGCGGATCATATACAGGGTAAATTTATTATTTATTTAGGAACATCAGAGGATGAGTATTGCGCACAACAGTCAATGAGAACGGTAAGAAATATTACGAATCCAAAGAAACCGTACGTTAAATTATCGATGAATTTACTCAACACTTCAACACTCCGTACGTTGAAACCGTATTCTGTTGTGAGTGCACCAGCAATATCAAATTGGTTAAGTGATGTTGTAAGTAATGACGCCTATTTAAGCGATGAAGCACGTTTAATCTTGTTAAAGGAGTTTTCCAGTGTAACGTATGACACAAATAAGAAAGCTATATATGGTTCATTAGGATGTATTTGGCGCGAAAGCGTTCACAAGTATTTAGATGCACAAGAGGACGCAATTCCTTTTAATGGTTTATACGCTAAAGAGAAAGATGGTACACCAATTATTGATGCATGGTTGAACAAATATGGAATGAAGGATTGGCTACAATTACTTATTCAAAAAGCGATAATACCAGTTATACATCTTGTTGTAGAGCATGGCATCGCACTGGAATCACATGGACAAAATATGATTCTAGTCCATAAAGAAGGGGTGCCTGTTCGTATTGCGTTAAAGGATTTTCATGAAGGGCTTGAGTTTTATCGTCCATATTTGAAAGAAGTTGATAAATGTCCCGACTTTACTAAAATGCATAGAACATATGCGAATGGAAAAATGAATGATTTCTTTGAAATGGATCGCATCGAATGTTTGCAAGAGATGGTATTAGATGCACTTTTCCTGTTTAATTTAGGAGAATTAGCGTTCGTACTTGCGGATGAATATGGATTGAAAGAAGAACGTTTTTGGATAATGGTTGTTGAAGAAATTGAAAATCATTTAAGAATATATCCACATTTGAAAGGTAGATTTGAAAATATTCAATTATATGCACCTACATTCTATGCTGAACAATTAACGAAACGTCGATTATATATGGATGTGGAATCGCTTGTTCATGAAGTTCCAAATCCATTGTATAGAGTAAGACAACTTATGAAACAAAAATCAGTTGTTACAGGGGGAAATTATGCTAATCGTTAATAAACAAGAGTATAGCAAAAGTGATTTTGAATTGAGATTACAAGTTTATGCGGAAATGGAACAATTTCAAAAAGCAGAAGGAAATAGATTTGCACTTTGTCTGAAAGATCCATTCGATATTATTACGCTTGTGTTTTTCTTAAAAGAAAAGAAATCATCAGTATTACTTATACATGAAGATACGCCAAAAGAAACAGCTATTGAAATGGCAAAGCGTGCAAATTGTGTAGGAATTTTATATGGAGAATATGGGGATTTTACAAAATTAGAAGTAGGGAACTTTTTACTAGAAGAGCCTTCTTTATTGCAATATAGTTCTGGAACTACAGGGGAACCGAAATTGATTCGTAGAGCATGGACAGAAGTTGATACGGAAATTACCGCTTATAATGAAGCTTTAAACTGTGGAGTAGATGAAGTGCCAATCGTTATGGCTCCTGTTTCACATTCATACGGACTAATATGTGGTACGTTATCAGCAATTAAGAGGGGGAGCAAGCCTGTAATCATTACGAACAAAAATCCTAAATTCGCATTAAATATAGTTCGTAATACAGAAAAACATATCATATATGCAGTGCCACTTATGTTACACATTATGGGGAGTTTTCCATTAGGAACGTTTCGGTTTCATAAAATTATGACATCCGGATCGCCTTTGCCAGAAGCACTATTTTATAAACTAAAAGAAATGACAACATTTATGATGCAGCAATATGGTTGTTCTGAAGCAGGTTGTATTAGTATATGTCATGATATGACAAGCCATTTAGATTTAGGGAACCCTCTACCTCATGCGAGTATAAGCATAGGTTCAGATGAAAATGCACCGGAAGAAATCGTCGTGAAAATGAACGATAAGGAAATTTTCACGAAAGATTTAGGGTATAAATCTGAGCGCGGCCTTCATTTTATGGGGCGTATGGATGATGTAATTAACGTTTCAGGATTAAAAGTCTTTCCTATAGAGGTAGAAGAAACAATGCTTCGATTGGAAGGTGTTCAAGAGGCAATTGTATATCGAGGGAAACATCCTGTGATGGGCGAAATAGTTAAAGCGAAAGTGATCTCTCATGTTGATCCAGTGCAAATAAGAGGATGGTGTATTCAGCACTTACCTTCTTATAAAGTTCCGCATGAAATTGAAAGTGTAAATGAAATTCCTAAAAATAAAACGGGAAAAGTAAGTAGAAAGTTACTAGAGATGGGAGAGGTTACAACATGAGACGGGAAGCGTTAAAGAATGCCGTGTTAAAAATTATGATAGAAAAAATGGAACTGAAAAATGTAACGCATTTAGAAGAAACGATGCGCTTAAATCAAGATTTATATATAGATTCGGTAATGATGTTACAGCTTATTGTATACATAGAAATGGATTTAAAGCTATGCGTTCCAGAGGATGAGGTAGATCCAAAAGCATTTCTTACTGTAGGATCTTTGCTTGATTTTATGGAGGAGTTACAGCCGTTACAGGAAGTAAATGTGAATAACTAACCTTTAGGAAAGTGGATGAGAGTATGACTTCAATTAAAGTGCACTGTTTAGTGAGTTGTTTTTGTGAAATTATAAAAAGGCGTAGCGACATTGATTTTCGTCCATTTTATTTTGGACTATGGGATGGAGATTTTGATATAATAGAAGGCGGAATTATTTCATATCACTCTGAAAACATTAACCATGATCATTATTTACTTTGGTTTGAAAAATTGTACGGTATTAAAGTAAACGAATGGTATGATCATGCAAAAGATAAAGATAGCAATGTAGAAATGTTTTTAGAATTAGTAGAAAACAAGCCGGAAAATCGTTATATCATTGTAATGGTTGATATGTCTTTATTGCCAGAGAGGGAAAATAAATTTCATCAAAAACCGTTTCCGCATTATTTAATGATATCAAAAACAGAGAAAGAAGAAGAGTGGTTCATGCTAGATCCTGATTTTCGTTGGGAAGGGAGTATGGAAAGAGAAAAAGTACTTCACTCTGTTCAAGATAACCCATTTGGTGGAGGGTATTTCATTGATATAGAAAGAATTGGGGAGCCAACGCAAGAAACAGTAGCTAGTTATTTCACAGAAACATTCAAAAAGAACGACAATGAACTGACTATGGAACTAAAAAATGTAATTGTAAAAATGGCAAATGAGGAAGAAGGGTATACGCTTTCTGGACTTGTAGCAGCAGTAAAACAAATACCAGTACTTGCAATTCGTAAATATAGTTATGAGCATGCCTTTGCATACTTCCGTGAAACGTTGCAATATTCGGAGCAAGAATTTGATTATTGGTGTGATCGGGTAGAGGATATTGTACAAGGATTTACAAATGTACAGTATCGTGCAATTAAAATGGCAATGACGAATAATAAAGGTATGCTAGTATCGATTATTGAAAAACTGGATGAAATGAATGCAATTGAACTGCAAATTAAGAAGGAATTAGAGAGACAGTTTCTATCATGGAAAGGTATGAAAACAAATCAGTCTGTCGTAACTCTTTAATAAGCTAACTGAATTTAAGATAGGGGAGTTTAATGCTATGAAATATTCGCTATGTACCATTTCATTTCGTCATCAATTAATTTCATTTACTGATATTGTTCAATTTGCATATGAAAACGGTTTTGAAGGAATTGAATTATGGGGGACGCATGCACAAAATTTGTACATGCAAGAACGTGAAACGACAGAACGAGAATTGAATTTTCTAAAGGATAAAAACTTAGAAATTACGATGATAAGTGATTACTTAGATATATCATTATCAGCAGATTTTGAAAAAACGATAGAGAAAAGTGAACAACTTGTAGTACTAGCTAATTGGTTTAATACGAATAAAATTCGCACGTTTGCTGGGCAAAAAGGGAGCGAGGACTTCTCGGAACAAGAGAGAAAAGAGTATGTGAAGCGAATACATAAGATTTGTGATGTGTTTGCTCAGCACAATATGTATGTGCTGTTAGAAACACATCCCAATACACTAACGGACACATTGCCTGCTACTATAGAACTATTAGAAGAAGTAAATCATCCGAATTTAAAAATAAATCTTGATTTTCTTCATATATGGGAGTCTGGCGCAGATCCAATAGACAGTTTCCATCAATTAAAGCCGTGGACATTACATTACCATTTTAAGAATATATCTTCAGCGAATTATTTGCATGTGTTTGAACCTAATAATGTATATGCTGCAGCAGGAAGTCGTATTGGTATGGTTCCGTTATTTGAAGGTATTGTAAATTATGATGAGATTATTCAGGAAGTGAGGGATACGAATCTTTTTGCTTCTTTAGAATGGTTTGGACATAACTCAAAGGAGATATTAAAAGAAGAAATGAAAGTATTAATAAATAGAAATTTAGAAGTAGTAACTTCATAATGTGAAATGATGTGAGAGTCTCGTTTAGAGGCTCTTTTTTTATCGTGAAATAATAACCAAAAATTTCCATGTATTTTAATTTGAATTTTACACAATTTATATATAAATAAGGAGGTGATTGGTAATGGCTAGAAATCGTAATTCTAATCAATTAGCATCACATGGAGCACAAGCGGCTTTAGATCAAATGAAGTATGAAATTGCACAAGAGTTCGGTGTACAACTGGGAGCTGATACTTCTTCACGTGCAAACGGTTCTGTAGGCGGTGAAATCACAAAACGCCTAGTAGCGATGGCAGAACAACAGCTTGGTGGCGGATATACTCGCTAAATGTAGAAGGTTATAGGAGAAAGGAAGGATTCTTCCTTTCTTTTTTTTTCAATTAATTGGTATGGATATATAGCGAACAGAATTCAAAGAATAGAAGTAATACTATATTTTACCCAATTTCTTTTGTTGTGAATGGGAAGTATTAAAGATGTAATAGCCCTGGTGGAATGAAAATTATGTTCCAGCAGGGCTATTATATGGTAAGAAATATATGATGAAAGGTTCCGAAATCAACATGTTAAAAAAAGAAAACTGTTGTTTAATTGCGCTTGCATCAGTTCCACTTGTCATGACATTAGGGAATTCAATGCTTATTCCAATCTTGCCGACAATTGAAAAGAAATTACATATTTCATCGTTTCAAGTATCCATGATTATTACAATTTACTCTATCGTAGCCATTTTACTTATACCGATTGCTGGTTATTTATCAGATAGATGGGGACGAAAGATGGTAATGGTTCCGAGTTTGCTGATTGCGGCTATAGGAGGAGCGATAACTGGCTGGGTATCTTGGAAAGTTGATAATCCCTACATTTGGATACTAATGGGTAGAGCGATTCAAGGTATTGGTGCTGCTGGTGCAATGCCGGTTGTTATACCGTGTGTTGGTGATTTATACAAAGATGAAAAACAAGTTAGTACAGGTTTGGGAATCATTGAGACATCCAATACATTTGGAAAAGTGCTGAGCCCTATTTTAGGATCTGCTCTTGCTGCCATTGTATGGTTCTTACCATTTTGGGCGATTCCAGTTTTATGTGTCGTATCAATTGTTTTATTGCTGGTATTAGTAAAGGCAAAAAAACA
This sequence comes from Noccaea caerulescens, assembly GCA_900406465.1. Classification (NCBI taxonomy): domain Eukaryota; kingdom Viridiplantae; phylum Streptophyta; class Magnoliopsida; order Brassicales; family Brassicaceae; genus Noccaea; species Noccaea caerulescens. The sequence continues at coordinate 508,896 of OVBC01000002.1, read as the reverse complement.
AGAAGGGGAAGTACCACCACTAAAAGAGTTTATTCAATCTATTATCTCTACGTTTCGAGAAAAGGGAAGATGGTTAATTGCCATTTTTGCATTAGGTGCAATTATTATGCTTATTTTATTCGGAATTCTCTTTTATTTGTCGACTATACTGGAATCAAAGTATGACATTCATGGTATATGGAAAGGGTGTGTGCTTGCTATCCCGTTACTTGTACTGTCACTTAGTTCATATATGGCCGGTAAAAAAATTGGAGATAATCAAAATGTTATGAAGAAGTGTATTTATATTGGTTTTTTAATGGCAGCTGCATCAGTCATCATTCCTTTATTTATAAAAGGGATTTATTTACTACTTCTTTGTCTTGTTATTATGGGGATAGGAATTGGTATGGCACTCCCATGTTTAGATGCCCTCATTACACAAGGAATTGAAAAGGAGCAAAGGGGAACGGTTACGTCATTTTATAGTTCAATGCGATTTATCGGTGTAGCAGCTGGACCACCTTTATATTCTTTTTTTATGAAAGGGGCGGACCATGAAGTGTTTTATTTGACAAGTATTTTTGCTGCCATTGGTGCTGTTATAGCAATCATTTGGATTAAACCAGCAAAAGATGAAAAGACGGTAAAACAGAAACCGGAACCTACTTCATAATTTATAAGAGAATTGCATGATGTTTTCAGTAACATGCAATTCTCTTACGTTCATTAAGAATAAATAACTTGTTTTAACATATAAAGCGCGACACCCCATATGATGAGACCAGAAAATTTATTTAATAATAAGATTGCCTTTTCGGTTGAGTCTAGTCTTTTTAGAAATTTCCCCGCTAAAGCTAAGCTTATAAACCAAATCCAAGAAACGATAATAGTTGCAAGTGTGAAAGCCCATTTTTCACTTCCTATGTATTGAATAGAATTTGTTCCAATTACACCGATTGTGTCTAAAATTGCATGTGGATTTAATAATGAGACTGATGCTGCGAAAAGGATTTGCTTTTTTAAGGGCATACTTTTTTCTTGTTTTACATCGTTGGAAGGGTTACTTCTCCAAATAACAAAGCCCATATATAGGAGAAAGAAAAATCCAATTATATATAACGAGTTAGTTAGCCAAGAAAAAGTAAGGAGTACAAGGGAGACACCTTGCACCGCAATCAATATGAGTAACGTATCACATATAGAGGCAGTTAATACTACAGGGGCTGCCCTCCAAATGTTTGGTTGGCTCGCACCTTGGTTAAAGACAAAAACATTTTGTACACCTAATGGAATGATAAGTCCAAATGCAAGAATGATACCATGAATAATTGCTTCACTCATCATATTACCTCCTATTTTAATTCATTATGATAGTGTATATTGTATAGAAGAAATGAAAATTTGTATCCATCCATATGGTTGGGGAGGTTACCAACCAAAAAGAATATAAGGTGATATGATGGAAAGATTCGTTTGGAAACCGAATATGTCTCTAGCGACGCCGCTGTATAAACAAATAGAAACGTATATAAAAGAAAGGATCGTTAATGGAGAATGGATCGTTGGAACAAAATTACCTTCACAAAGAGATTTGGCCCATACATTTGGTGTGAATCGAAGCACAATTGTAATGGCTTTCGATGAACTAGTTGCGAAGGGATATATTGAAGGGAATGGCAGGAAAGGAACAATTGTTGTAAATAATAATGAGAATGCTTCAACTTACGCACCCCCGCCTAATTGGCAGTCTTATGTAGAAACAGGAGTTCATTATCCGAATCTCCCAGCTATTCAAGAGATTAATCAAGCTGAATTTTATCCACATGTAATTCGGTTAGGAACAGGTGAGCTCGCGCCGAGTCTCTTACCTGAGACAAAGATGAAAGAAATTATGAATAAGCTTTTAAAGTCAAATGTGACGCTTGGGTATGAAGAGCCGAAAGGAAATCTTTATTTAAGGGAAAAGATTTCCGAATACTTAAAGGGGCATAGTGTATATGTATCTCCTGACTCTATATTAATTGTTTCGGGAGCAATTCAAGCGCTGCAACTTATTTCTATGGGGCTTCTTTCGAAAGGGGCATCAATCTTATTAGAGAAACCATCCTATTTATATTCACTTAATGTTTTTCAATCAGCAGGAATACGTTTAATTGGAATCCCAATGGATGAGAGTGGCTTACATCCATCATTTATTGAGAAATATAAGAAGCAATTTAATGCCTCTATTTTATATACAATTCCGTCTTTTCATAATCCGACGAATTTTAGTATGGATACTAAGAGGCGAAAAGAAATAATGGAAGTATGTAATGAAATTGGATTACCTATTATAGAGGACGCAGTGTATCAAGACTTATGGTTTGATGCACCTTGTTCAAAACCTTTAAAAGCCTATGATAAAAATGGAATCGTATTACATATTGGAAGCATGTCCAAAGTAATTAGTCCAGGTTTAAGAATTGGATGGATTGTTGGACCCGAGCCAGTAATTCAAAGATTGTCAGACATAAAAATGCAAACAGATTATGGTTCAAGCTCTATATCCCAGCAAATTGCAGCAGAGTGGTTTACAAATGGTCTATATGATGAGCATTTACGATTTGTAAGAAGTGAATTGAAAAAACGAAGAGATTTTATGTTACTAATGTTAGATAAATATCTTCGTGAAATAGCAACTTGGCATGAACCAACAGGTGGGTTTTATATATGGGTACATATAAAAGTACCCATTTCATATCGTAGTTTATTTGATAAAGCTCTGCGAGAAAAGGTTTTATTAAACCCAGGTACTTTGTATGATAGAAGTGCAAATCAATTTTTGCGCCTATCATATTCATATGCAACGTTAGAAGAAATTGAAATAGGTATAAAAAAACTTGCACAACTAATGAAAAAGTAAGAGGAGAAAGTCATGAAACAATATGTAATTTGCCAAATGATTGGTGGACATAAATACTTAGCTGCTTATGCGGAGACGAAGCAAGAGGCGATTGAAAAAGCAGAACTGTTAGGATTAAGAACGGGAAATCGTTACATAGTTATTACTGCAGAAGAAGCCGAAGGGTTAACGTATCCTTAAACAATGTACGAGATTATATAGGAAGTAAATAAGCCTAGTAATATAAGAAATTACTAGGCTTATTTACTATTAGGTTGTTAAACGTTCTCGTATTTATATGCAAAGTAATAATATTATGAGTCAAGTTGACGGAAAAATCGATTTGTCTTTCGGTCTTGATTCCCTTTTCTATATTCATCAATATATTGCCTAAAGTTCCAAGCTTGTAAAAATTTATTAGCAGAGTTATAACCAGAATTGTAAAGCCATTCTTTTTCTTCCTTTGTCAGTTCAAAATTAGTACTTGTAATCGTTCCTGTTGGAATTGTAATGGTTCTTGCTTTTGATTCCTTATCTAAATGACGTAAATCATGGGCTTGCATCATTGTTTTAAATAGTCCTTTGAACATGGAAATAGGCTCGTTATAGCGAGCAGGGTCAGCTTGAATTTCATCCTTTACAAAATGAAATCCGAAAGTCGGCCAGCGAGGAGCGGTAGGTGAATCGAAGATCCAAATTGGATAATTACTTAGAATTCCTCCATCAACCATATAACAAGGCTGCTTCCATTTTGGAGTTCTCCATTTTACGGGTTCAAAGAAGAAGGGGATTGTACTACTCATTCTTACCGCTTTAGCAATAGAGAAGCGATAATTTAAAAATCCGTAGTTTGGTAAGTCGTCAGGAAAGACAACCATTTTACCATTACTAATATCAGAGGCGATGATTTTGAGTTTGTTTAGATCTGGTAAATCAGTAAATAAATGAACACCTTTTTTTCGAAGTAATTCTTCAATCCATTCTTCTATAAATACATTAGAGTATATACCTAGAGTAGTCCATGCACTTAGTCCCTTACCGATAAAAGGAATTCTATCAATAAAAGTTCTTTTCATAAATTTATTATAATCAATATCAGTTATAATCGTTTTTAACTCTGAACAAGAATATCCTGCCGCTAGGAGCGCTGCAATAATCGAACCAGCCGATGTACCAGCTACACGTTCCCATTCATAACCTTTTTCGGCTAACGCGCAAATTGCCCCAATATGCGCAATACCGCGCACACCGCCTCCTTCAAAAACACCATCAATCTTCATTAAACATACTTCCTTTCGAATAAAAGATTTGGAAATGGCAAAAAAGCACGTATTGTACGTGCTTTTTTGCAATAGTTTTTAAGTTTACTAGCAGCCTACAAAGCCGCCCCAACAACTAGCTCCGATGATGATTAGAAGGATAAATAAAACGATTAATAAAGCGAAACCTCCGTAACCACAACCGCCGCCACCACCGTATCCGTAACCACAGCAACTATATCCGTAACCCATGTGGAATTCCTCCTTATATTTAAAAATGAACGAGGGGAAAATGTACTGGAAGAACTAAAGAATTATCGTGTTTGTAGGAACAATGTATAGTATGCTTATTTAAACTTGTTCGCGTACGAAGGATAAGCCCGTTTTTTGGAGGCTTGTTGATTTTGTAAAGAATGAAGTATAATCTTTGTACTAAGATACAAATAAGTATGTAAATGTAAGGAGAATTTATGAATAAAAAAATTGAAGTATTAATTGATAAATATGAACTAACACACTTGAAAGAGGAACTTATTAATACTATATTTCCTTGTATAAAAGTTGTGCCAAAGCAGCAGGAAACTGTTGCGATAGGTAGTTCGAAAATGGGGGGATTTCCAGATTTACCAGCTTTATTTGAATATCCAAAGCATAAAGGAAATCCACTACAATTTATCGCGCAATTTAACTTAAGTGATTTACAAAATGTTGGTATGGATCACAATCTTCCTAAAACGGGGATGCTGTATTTCTTTTGCATTGAAAATTATTTTGAAGAAAATGTGAACCTAACAGAAGCTGGGCATGTACTTTATTATGATATTCCTGTAGAGCAATTACGAAGAGAAAATCAAATACAAGCGAAATATAACCAGTGTGCAATTACTTTTGAACTGACATACAAATTACCAGAACTTTTCATTGAAGATGAGGCTGATTCAGATCATTTCTTGCAATTACTTGAAGAGCTAATTCCGGATAACTACGATAACCATCAAATGTTTGGTGAGCCATTCTCTGTACAAGAAGAAGTGTTATATGAGACAGGAGAATATATGGGAGTAGACCCGCAGCAAATGACTCTTTTATTCCAAATTGATTCAGATCATAAAAATTGTAATATGGTTTGGGGAGAACTAGGAATGCTATATTTCTGCATTAGTAATGAAGATTTGAAAAATCGACGTTTTGAAAATACATGCTGCGTATTACAAACTTGCTAATGAAAAAAGGTTGTTCTTTTTAAAAGAACAACCTTTTTATGTGAATTAGTTAATATGCATAATCTCATATGACCTATACGAAAAAGTATTGTATACTCTGAAACTATACGATACTTTTTCGTATAGTTATAGAATATAAGGAGTGACAAGATGGGAAAGACAAGTAAGTATGTGACAGCTGCCGCACTTTGTTCAACTATAGTAATGGGAGGCTTACAAGCGTCATCTGTATCTTATGCAGCTACAAATCCGACTACAGTGACAGCACAATCAGATGTAAAGTTATTAGATGATTTCAGAAAAGAATTAAAAAAACAGATTGATAATCGAGAAGAAAATATTACAATCACATATAAAACAAAAGATAGAAATGCTAGAAATATTATGGATCAATTGTATGGTGAGTTTAATAAAATTGTAGATGCTGATGAGTATGTAAAATATAATGTAGGGTCTACTAGATATTCTATTAAAGGAATGCCAGGGGACTATACGTTTACACTGCAAGTAAAATACCGTGAATCAAAAGAACAAACTCAATATGTAAAAGCTCAGGCGAAAGCAATTGTTGGATCAATTGTAAAACCAGGGATGGATGAGCATGAGAAAGTAAAAGCTATTCACGATTACGTTGTTAAGCATGTGTCTTATGATACGTCTTATCAAGCGTATACGGCATATGAAGCATTAGCGAATCGTTCTGCCGTTTGCCAAGGATATACACTATTAACGTATGAGTTGTTAAAAGAGGCAGGTATTCAAAATCATATTGTAACAGGCACAGGAAACGGACAAGCTCACGCGTGGAATTTAGTAAACATTGAAAACAAATGGTATCACCTAGATACTACATTTGATGATCCAGTACCAGATAAAGCAGGGCGTGTAACTTACTCATATTTTAATATGTCTGACGAACAGTTAAGTAAAGATCACGACTGGGATCGTAGTAAATATCCAGCAGCAACTACAAGTTATTTTGGTGAATTAACAAATAAAATAAAAGCTGGTAGCTCAAAAACTGTCGTATATGAGCAAATGTTAAAAGAAACAAATTTACAATACTTATCTGCGGAATACGGAGCAGATAATTATAATGAATTTAAGAAAAAGTTACAGCAACAGTTTGCAGCCAAACCAGAAAAAGTAGAAGTACGATATAAGCAGTCCATGGATGGAGCGATGCAAGATATAAAGAAAGTATTAAATGAAATAAATTGGCCAAAAGGTGCAAAGCGTGTGTCTTATCAAGTAGCACCATATAGTGCAATGGCCGGTTATTCATTAGCGACAATTACATTTACGTATTAAGTAATGAGAAAGAGCATCTGTAAAAGATGCTCTTTTTATATTTGTTGTTTAATTTAAAAAATTGTTAATTATGTGATAAAATAAAAAGGAGAAGATGTGAATGCTGAATGAACTTGTTCGAAAGTAATATATTTATATTGATATATACTTGTTTAGTAATCAGACTTATCGTTTTGTTTTTCATATCATTTACTTTGTTTATTAGAAGAGTATTACAAAGCAGCGCTGCAAAGAAACACTATGTAATTAATATGAACCAGAAGCTAGATCGAATTATTGAGTTGCTTGAAAAAGATAAGAAATAGCGATAGAAGTATGAAAAGGGGAAAGAGAATGGCCAACTATATAAAAGAATTACGTGAAAAAGTAGGGCATGATTATGTTTTCTTAAATTTTGCCGGTGGTTGTGTATTTAATAAAGAGGGAGAAGTATTATTGCAAAAAAGAGGAGACTTTAACGCTTGGGGATTTCCAGGTGGCGCAATGGAGATAGGAGAATCGGCTGCGGAAACTGCGATTCGAGAAATAAAAGAAGAAACCGGGTATGATGTAGAAATAAATGAGCTTATTGGAGTGTATACAAAATATTTTCAATCATATCCAAATGGAGATAAGGCACAGTCAATTGTGATGTGTTTTTCATGCTCAATAGTTGGAGGCGACAAAAAAGTAGATGGTGATGAAACGTTAGATTTGAAGTTTTTCCCGTTAGACGACATGCCACCGTTATTTTGTAAACAACATGAAGATTGCTTGCAAGATTTATTGGAGAAAAGAGTAGGGGTATATCGCTAACATAAAAAAAGAAGCTAAAAGATTAGCTTCTTTTTTATGTTCTATTTCCACCAATCATCAAACATTGACGCTGGTACTTGTCTTTTATGCTCACTTACTGTGTAACGTTTTTCAATTTTCTCTGCAACGTCAGCTGGAACTGCTTTACCTTCTAAATAATCATCTAATTGATCATAAGTAATACCTAACTCTGTTTCATCAGCTTGACCCGGTTTTTCATCTAATAAATCAGCTGTTGGCATTTTTAAGTACAGTCGCTCGTCTGCACCTAACTCTTGTAATAATGCACGTCCCTGGCGCTTCGTTAATCCCGTTAATGGTAATAAATCTGCACCACCATCTCCGAATTTTGTAAAGAACCCTGTTACAGCTTCTGCAGCGTGATCTGTTCCGATAACAAGTAGCCCTTTTTGTCCACCAATTGCATATTGTGTAACCATACGGATACGAGCTTTCACGTTACCTTTATTGAAATCAGTTAATGATTCACCTAATAAGTTCTCGTATTGATTTGAAAAAGCATCAACGGTTGAAGCGATATCAAATGCAGTTGATTGATCAGCTTGAATAAATTGTAACGCTAATTGTGCGTCATCTTCATCCTTTTGTACTTTATAAGGAAGACGTACAGCGATAAACGTTGCGTTACCACCTTCGTTACGAATTTCTTCAACTGCAAGTTGTGCTAAGCGTCCTGCTAATGTAGAGTCTTGGCCGCCGCTAATCCCAAGTACAAATCCTTTTGCACCTGTTTTTTTTACATAATCTTTTAAGAAATCAACTCGTTTACGAATTTCAACTTTTGGATCAATTACAGGCTGAACATGTAATGCTTTCATAATCTGTTCTTGTAATGTCATTATATTTTCCTCCTATTCATATTAAAGCGGTAAAAAAAATTATGTATTATATTGGTACATACTTCTATCCTTTATTATTTCGCAAAACTAACGAATATACAATAGGATGTGTGTATGAATATGAATGTAGTCATTATAAATAAAGTACTACGCATAATCAATTTTTTTAAACCTTTCAAAAATGTAAGGTTTTTGTCATTTGAATCGATGGAAGGTATTTCCGTACTTTACTAATATAAAAACATAGTTAGTAGAAAGAAGGGCGGAGAAGTAATATGAACATTAGAGAACTCGCATATCGGAATGTAACGCGAAATAGACGGACATACTCAGCCTATTTTTTAAGTAGTGCATTTGCAATTATGGCCTTTTTTGTGTATTCATTTTTTGCGTTTCATCCGGCATTAAGTGCAGGAGAATTGGGGCAGTACGTATTCGTAAGTATGTCTTTTGCACAGTCTATTATTTACTTATTTACATTCTTCTTTATTTTATATTCGATGGGGAATGTTTTTAAAAACGAGAAAGCGTGAGCTAGGAATTTTAATGATGCTAGGTATGACGAAATATCAATTAAAGCGTCTTATCTTTTTTGAAAATATTATGATTGGAATAGGGGCAATTATTTTTGGTATTCTTTCAGGTATGTTATTTTCAGGGGTATTAATATTTGCCGCCCCGATGATATTAAAACTAGATATCTCCTTATCCTATTACATACCGATGAAAGCAATTGTTGTAACGAGTATTATGTTTTTCATATTATTTATGATCATATCATTGTTTAGTGCAGGAATGATTCGTAAAAATAAAATTATGAAGTTGTTTAGAGGATCAGCAGAGGCAAAACCGGAACCGAAAGCATCAATCATTTCTTCAATATTAGCAGTAGTGTTGCTTAGTGCTGGCTATATAGGAGCTCTTCTATCGCATGGCGCAATGGTATTTATTATGATGATTCCTGTTACAACGGTAGTTACTATTGGGACGTATTTGTTGTACAAGCAGCTGAGTGTCTTTATTATTCGATTATGTAAAAAAAGTAAACGTTTCTATTGGACACAGACTAATATTATTACGTTATCAGATTTAGCGTATCGCATGAGAGATAACGCAAGAATGTTCTTTATTGTAACCATTATTTCTACTGTAGCATTTTCAGCAATAGGGACATTAGTTGGCTTCGCATCCATGACGAAAGAGATAATGGAGAGACCAATTGCGTTTCATTACCATTCTAAGCAAGGGAATAGTAACGAATCACAACATATACAAATGATTGACAAAGGATTAAAGAAACATAATATAGCAGCTTCAAAAACTAATATTTCGACAAAGAAAACGGAGGAACAGTCGTTAAGAAGCGCCACTTTTATAAAAGAATCAGACTATAAGGAATATGCAAAGTTAACAGGAGAACCATTTAATACTGTAGCAAATAAAGAGGTTGTATTTTTGTCAGCTAATATACCAGGGCCGGCGATGAAAGAAAGAAAAGAAATTACTTTACCCAATATGAATGAACATTTAAAGGTGAAAAAAGTTACTTCATCTTCATTGGGGAAAATATTAAGAGGAAATGTTTATGTAATCTCTAATAATCAATATGATTCATTACAAGATGGATTTATAGAGACAAAAGATTATATGTATAAAACTGAAAGAATGAAAGATGAGATTGAAATTGGTAAAGAGCTTACGCATCAAATTAAACCGCATCAAGAACATTCAACGTTTAGTGCGGAAGAGTACGAACAAAACCAAAGTTTACAAATTGCAGGACCGATTTTATTTGTAGGTTTCTTTATTGGTATAGTATTTTTCGTTTGCACAGGAAGTTTCCTTTACTTCCGTTTATTCTCCGATTTGGAGGATGATGTTCGCTTGTTCGAAATGATTCGAAAAGTTGGATTGACGAGTGGGGAATTATCGAAGGTAGTTACAATTCGATTGGCGCTTTTATTCTTCGTTCCAATTGGTGTTGCAACATTACATGGGGCAGTAGCCTTAACGGCGTTAGGGCAAATGTTTGAGTACTCATTGTTTAAAGAAAATACAGTTGTATTAAGTATTTTCATAGGTATTCAAGTTGTATACTTCTTACTTATAAGATCCCGTTATGTAAAACAATTGAAAGAGAGATTACGTATGCATTAAATGTGTTTTTTTAACTCGAGTACAAAATTTTCTAAAAAGAGGCAAGTATTGTCAAAAAGTGATAAAATGGAAAAAGCGAGGTGGAAAAATTAATAGAGAGTAAGGGGGGAGAACTATGAAAGCAACAGGAGTTATTCGAAAAGTAGACGAATTAGGACGAATTGTTATCCCTAAAGAATTACGCGATGTATTGGGAATACAAATCAAATCACCGCTTGAAATTTTTGTAGAAGCAGATAAAATCATTTTGCAAAAATATCAACCTTACAATGCTTGCCAAATCACAGGTGATGTTTCAGAACAGAACATATCATTAGCAAATGGAAATATTACTGTTGGGATAGAGGGAGCGGAATATTTAGTAAAAGAAATAGAAAAGTTTTTAAACAAGAGTGAGGTTTAGTCTTAATTTATATTATTTTTCAAATTACATATCATTTTTTTAAAAGACTGTAAGAGGACCATTAATTGGTCCTCTTATTTTGGTTATTAGTTGAACGACACGGGCTGTTACTTCCTACAAATCATAGGGGAAATAAAAAAGTAGTATAGAGTTAGTTAATGATGTTGAGAAATATTTGAAAAGAAGGAAAACAAAAAGAATAAAACGAATGTTACATTTACAAGTATTCAAAAGTGGTCTGAAATGAAAATAATACATTTTCAGGAGGGATTACGATGAGTAGTACAGTGAATAAGCAAAAAGGTATACAATTGATTCCGTTTACCGTAAATAAGGTGGTAGAGCAAGTAAATGAAATTCCACCAGGTGTACAACTGATTCACGCTCCACAAGTATGGGAAAAGAGTGTGAAGGGGCAAGATGTAGTCGTTGCCGTATTAGATACAGGGTGTGATACCAATCATATAGATTTAAAGGATCGTATTATCGGCGGAAGAAATTTCACAAAAGATTATGAAGCTGATCCAAATGTGTATCTTGATAATAACGGACATGGTACTCATGTAGCGGGCACGATTGCCGCGACTGAAAATGGTGTCGGTGTATTGGGAGTTGCACCACTTGCTAAAATGTTAGTATTAAAAGTTTTAGCGGGAGATGGTTCTGGAAGTTATGAGCAAATTATTGAGGCAATTCATTATGCTGTAAATTGGAGAGGGCCGAATCAAGAGAAAGTGAGAATTATTTCAATGTCACTTGGTGGTCCGCAAGATGTTCCAGAATTACATGAAGCAATTCAAAATGCGGTAAATCAGGATGTTCTCGTTGTATGTGCTGCTGGAAATAATGGAGATTGCGATGATGAAACAGAGGAATTAGATTTCCCAGGTGCTTATTCTGAGGTAATTGAAGTTGGTGCTGTTAATTTAGAGCGGAAGATTACATGTTTTAGTAATTCAAATCAAGAAATTGATCTAGTAGCGCCAGGTGATGAAATATTATCTACGTATCCAGATGGGAAATATGCTGTGTTAAGTGGAACTTCCATGGCGACGCCGCATGTTGCTGGAGCGCTCGCCTTGCTCATTAAACAGTGTGAGAAAGAATATGGTCGAAAGTTATCGGAGCCGGAAATATATGCACAACTCATTAAAAGAACTGTACCTTTAGGGTACGAACGTACATCTGAAGGAAATGGATTAATAGATTTATTAAAAGAATAGCCATATTAAAAAACATCTCATATTCATATGAGATGTTTTTTAATATGGCTCTGTCGCATGTAATACAACTTGTAACAAACCTGGGAATCTAGCATTTAAATCTTCTTCACGAATTGAAATGAAACGTTGTGTTCCTTCAAGGCGCGTGTACATAACACCTGACTCACGTAAAACTTTGAAATGGTGAGATAAAGTTGATTTCGCAATAGGAATGTTTAAAGCGCCACAAGATTGTTCGTTTTTCTCTAGTAACATATTTACAATTTGTAAACGAATTTGATCGCTAAGTGCATATAAGACAGAAGAAAATTGAATTTCTTCTCGATTTGGATGATAGAGTGTACGCATATTTCACCTGCTTGTATAAGTTGAGATATTTGCACTATAACATATAAAGTGGTATATTTCTATTTTTCGAATATATTCGAACAATAGAAATATAGGGGGAGAAAAAATGAAGTATACAAAATTGCAAAAGGCAGGATTAAATATTTCAAAGTTGGGTTTAGGTACAAATGCAGTAGGGGGACATAATTTATATGCTGATGTGAATGAAGAAGAAGGAAAGCAATTAGTAGAAGAAGCTATTCAGCAAGGGATTACATTTTTTGATACAGCAGATTCATATGGTGTCGGTAGATCTGAGGAAATGGTAGGAGAAGTATTAAAGGGAAAACGCCATAAGCTTATACTTGCTACAAAAGGTGGAATTCAACCGTTATTAAATGGAGAAACTTATATTAACAATGAACCAAGTTATTTAAGAAATGCTGTGGAGAATAGCTTAAGAAGGTTACAGACTGATTATATTGATTTATATTATTTGCATTTTACAAATTCTGAAACAAGTTACATAGATTCAATCGGAGAGCTTACTCGTTTAAAAGAAGAAGGGAAAATTCGTTCAATTGGAATATCGAACGTAAACATAGAACAATTAAAAGAAGCGAACCAACATGGTCATATAGATGTTGTACAATCTCCGTACAATATGTTAGAACGTACGGCTGAGGAAGAACTGTTGCCGCATTGTATAGAAGCGGGTATTTCATTTATTCCATATGGGCCTCTTGCTTTTGGAATATTAGGCGGAAAATATACAGAAGATTTTAAATTGAACAAAGTCGATTGGCGCCAAAATGTAAATCTATTTGAAGAAAATACATATAAGAGTAATTTTAAGAAAGTGGAAAAGTTAAAAGGGCTAGCTAAAGAAAATGATATTGAAGTGTCTCATTTAGCGTTAGCATGGTTATTAAATAAAGAAGGAATTGATACAGTTATACCTGGTGGAAAGCGGGCAGAGCAAATAAGAGAAAGTGTGAAAGCGGTAGACGTTTCATTGAATAAAAGAGTCATGAAAGAAATCCAATCTATTTTAGAAGATTAGTGAAACAGAGGGATAGTACCCTCTGTTTATATAAGTGGAAATAAAAAATCTATCTTAAAGCGTTATAAACAATTACTTACAGATTCAAAGGTTTCACTTTCCTATTTGGCCTACTTTATTTTTCAAACCGGAAATTTTGCTGCATTTTCATTCTTTGGTGTATGGCTTTTCGTTCAATTTGGGTTACAGGTTCATGAAGTAGGTACGGCTATGCTTGTACTAGGATTAGGAAATTTAGCTGGTAATATTTTGGGCCCTAGACTCGTAAATAAAATTGGTTACAATTTTTCTTTCTATGGTGGAATTGTATTTACAGCAGTGTTATATGTAATACTCCCTTATTTAAAGAGTATTATATTTGTTGAATTATTTTTCTTTGTTTTATTTTTTGTGACAGGAATTTTGTTTGTATTAATGATGGGACACTTACAAAACATGTCTACTATAGCAAGAGGAACAGGTGCTGCTCTTGCAAATGCCTCGATGTACATTGGCCAAATGATTGGTGCGGCAATAGCAGGAATGTTATTTGCAACATCTCATAATTTTATATTAGTAGGTAGCTTTACTGCGTTATTATATGTTTTAGCTTTATTTCTGTTTAGAAAAAGTGAAAACATTAATAAAGATAATGAAAAAGGAATTGCATCATAAAGTTTTAGTAAATCAAAAAGCACTTTTTGGGTTAAGTCTAAAAGGTACTTTTCTTTTTGATTGCATAGTTGCTGCATTTTCATTATGTATACCTGCATCTTTAATAATTCGTTGTTCAGCTATATTATTGAAAAAGAATTGTAATAAAATTATGGGAAAATAAAAAATCCCTATGGTGATAGGGATTTATATATCGGCATATAGCTCCTCGGAAAAGGATATACCTAGTTTAACATATAGAAGTACTTATATTTATGAAATAGATGTGAAAGTAATGTGAAAAATATTGTAACAAAAAGCACTGTTTTAGCTAATGTAACTAAAACAGTGCTTTTCTTTTTGATTGAACAGTTGCTGCATTTTCATCATGTATACCTGCATCTTTAATAATTCGTTGTTTTGCTTTATTTAATAGATGGTTCACTGCTTCACCAAAATAGTTAGCTTCGCTTTTTGTGCGGGCTTCTCGTAAACATTTATAGTTTTCTAGCAGTTCCTCTTTTTCGGAGTTTGTTAAGAAATCTTCTATTTTCTTTTTTGTCATACGAAACACCCTTTCTCCTGACAAACGACGCAATAGAAAATATTTATTTCTCATTATAACAATAATTTTAAAAGAAAGTATACACTAACGTCGCAATAATTTGTCAATTTCTTGAATCTTCTCATCAGCTTTCCCAATTTGCGTATTTTTAGCCTGTTCGCCACCAAGAGCTTGATGTAGTAAGAAAGTTTGACCGGAAATAGCAGTTACAATGGATACTTTTATAATTTCTTTTATTGCGGTGACATCGAATAAAACGAGTCCGAGAAGTGCGGCTAGGCTACCGGTAAAAATATCAGTTAAAAATCCAAAATGAAAAAATGTTTTCAAACGGCGTGGAAGCAATAACTTACCTTGGTTATTGATTAGATGGGAAACGAAGCCAGTAATGCCACCAACGAGAACAGCGGTTAGCCATTGATACATTTCCATCGAATCCACTCCTTTTAGTGAATAAGATTCGATTATTTTATATTGATTCCTTTTAATATTTCATATAAGCATATTGAGAAAGTTTGTTTGGGTATATTTTGTATTCAATTTAATTATAACAGAAAATTCCGATAGATTTCAGTCTATTATATGAATCATTTTTACAATAATATGAATGCAGAAAGGGGTGCGTGATATGAATATAGATTATCGAATAAGAAGTGTAGATGGTTATACAAAAAAAATAGGGGAATTAGTAAGCATGCTTGAGCATACGAGAGCTGTAACATTAGGCGAAGTAAGAAATTTATCAGTTGAGCAATTAGATTTAATTATGCAGAGTAGCGGGAATTCAATTGGTGCCTTATTAAAACATATAGCAGCTATTGAAAAAGTTCATCAGCTTATTTCATTTCAAGATCGTGACTTTACAAAAGAAGAATTAGAAATATGGGAAGATGCACTGTATTTAGGGGAAGCGGGTAGAGCAATCCGTGGTCATGAAATACAGTATTATGTACAACTTCTACAAAGTGTTCGAGAAGAATCTCTGAAGTATTTAAGTGAACAAGGTGATGAGTGGCTCATGTCAGAAAGAAAGTGGCCTAACGGTGTAGTATATAACCAGCACTATCTTTGGTTTCATGTGCTAGAAGATGAAATTAGTCACTGAGGACAAATTAGAATGCTCAAAAACAAGTTATTTGAAAATTACGTTAAATGATGTAGCTTTTTATAGGAGAATTCCATATAATGAGAGTAATTAAAATAAGAACGGGGTGATGTGTTATGGCGAAAATAACTTATATGAATAATAAACCAAATACAAAGGTGGATGGAAAGGGCGAAACGATATAAGTGAGCGCACTATCCTTCCACTTAGCTAAAACTAGGGAGGATATCAATTTGAATCAAAATATTTTAGAATCGTATGGCTGGGATTCTTTTTTTGAGGAACAAGCTGTAGAGAAATTTGAAGTAGGTCGTATTTTACTTGAGCATAAGCATATATATCGCATTATTTGTAACGATGGTGAATATATGGCAGAACTGTCTGGGAAGTTTCGGCATGAAGCAGTAACGAAGGGAGATTATCCAGCTGTTGGTGATTGGGTGTATATAAAGAAAATAGAGAATGAAAAGAAAGCTATCATTCATAGTATTTTTCCGAGAAGAAGCTCTTTCTCTAGACAAGAGGCTGGTACTCGAACGGAAGAACAAGTAATAGCAGCGAATGTAGATTATCTATTTTTAGTGAATGCACTTAACCATGATTTTAATGTAAGAAGAATGGAACGTTATTTACTTTTAGCGTATGAAAGCGGTGCAATGCCTGTAATTGTTTTAACAAAGAGTAGTTTATGTGAGGACATGGAACAGAAAATTGTTGAAACGGAAGCTGTGGCAATTGGTGTTCCAATCTTCGTCGTTGATAGTTTAGAGCATACTGGTATTGAATCGTTGCAGCAATTTGTTTCTTCAGGGAAAACAATTGCTTTAGTCGGATCATCCGGTGTTGGGAAATCCACTTTGTTAAATGCACTTATAGGAATTAAAGTAGCAAAAACGGGAGATATTCGTGAGGAAGATAGTAAAGGAAGACATACGACAACTCATCGTGAATTGTTCCGATTACCGAGTGGTAGTTTAGTTATTGATACTCCCGGCATGAGGGAATTGCAACTTTGGGAAGGAAGCGAAGCGATTCAAACAACATTCTCTGATATTGAAAAACTCGCGACAACATGCCGTTTTCGTGATTGTAAGCATGAGAATGAACCAGGATGCGCGGTGCATAGTGCAATTGATAACGGACTTATTACGATAGATCGTTTGAAAAGCTATAAAAAATTACAAAGAGAACTGGCGTATTTTATGAGAAGACAAGATGCAATCCTTGCCAGAGCAGAGCGTGATAAGTGGAAAAAGCTTTCTAAACAACATAAAAAAATGTAAAAACCAAAGGGTGCCCTTTGGTTTTTTCTATTTGTAAATTTTATAATAATATTATTTATATATATAGACAAAGAGAAATTAATTGTTTAAACTTTACAAAGTATTCATCATAATAGGTTATGAAAATAATAATTAGGGATTGGGAAATATTAATAATTAACTCAATTTAACTTTTAAATTTGAAAATTAGGAGGTTCATAATGGGTAAACTATTAAATTTGTTTCGTGATATGAAAGTAGCAAAAAAGCTATTAATTTCATTCTTTGTAATTTTAATTGCGGCTGTGTCTATTATCGGAGGCATGTCTTATCAAACAGCCAAAAAGAATTTTGAATCACAAATTAAGAGTAGTGCCAACGACAATATAAAAATACTGGATAATTTAATCAATCAAATGATTGATGCAAAATTTAATGATGTGAATAATTTTGCACGGGTGATTCAGGGGAATATGTATCAAGGAGATAATCAGGATGAATTAAGAAAAATATTATCTCAATATATAAATTTAAATAAAGATGTTGAACAAGTATATGTTGCCGGAAATGATAAAAAATTTGTGCAAGAACCAAATATACAAATGGCAGCAGATTATGATCCAACAGCACGACCTTGGTATAAAGATGCAGTGGCAAAACAAGGTGGTATTGTTGTTACTGAGCCGTATAAGGCAAAAGGAAATGGACATATTGTCGTAACAATCGCAAAACAAACAGAAGATAAAAATGGGGTTGTTGCGCTAGATTTAAGTTTAGATAATTTATTAAAAACATCAAAGTTAATTAATATTGGTAAAAAAGGATATGCCTTCATTTTAGATGGAAAGCAAAAAATAATTGCTCATCCACAAGAAAAATCAGGAGAAAAAGCGGCTGATTCTTGGGCAAAGAAAATTTATGAAGATAATCACGGTGCTTTTTCATATTCTTATGGTGGTAGTGAAAAGAATATGGTATTTGCTACAAATGTAAAAACAGGTTGGAAAATTGGTGGGACTATGTACTCAAGTGAAGTAATTGAAGCTGCTCAACCTGTATTTTATAATATGTTAATTGTTATGCTTATCTCATTAGTAATAGGTGGAGCACTTATTTATTTTGTAACACTTTCAATTACGAAGCCTTTAAAGAGATTAGTTGTTACCTCTAAAGAAATAAGTGAAGGGGATTTAACGCAAACAATTGAAATTCATTCTAATGATGAAATCGGCCAACTTGCTAAAGGCTTTAATGAGATGACGAATTCGTTACGGACGTTAATCGGAAGAATTAACGATTCAGCTGGGCATGTTGCAGCGGCATCAGAAGAGCTAACTGCAAGTGTAAGGCAAGCAAGTGAAGCGACTGAGCAAATTACAATCGCAATGGATGAAATATCAAGTGGGGCAACGACGCAAACAACAAGCGTAGAAAATGGTGCTATGTTGCTATTTGATGTAACGGAAGGAATTCAGCATGTAGCAAATAGTTCATCATCTATTAATACGGCTTCCGCACATACTCGTGAAAAAGCAGAAGATGGTGGGAAACTAGTAGGAAGAACAGTAAACCAGATGCAGTCTATTGCAGAATCTGTGTCACAATCAGATGCAGTTATACAATTACTAAATAATAAATCAAAACAAATTGGTGATATTTTAGAAGTAATTCAAAATATTGCAGATCAAACAAACCTTCTAGCTCTAAATGCGGCGATTGAAGCTGCAAGAGCCGGTGAGCATGGAAGAGGTTTTGCGATTGTTGCAGATGAAGTACGTAAATTGGCAGAGCAGTCTAGCGTATCTTCTAGTGAAATTAGTAAATTAATATGTGAAATACAAGATGATATGGGTAAGACAGTCAAATCTATGAATCATGTAAATGAGGAAGTTCAATCTGGACTTGTTATCGCAAATGAAACGAAGCAAAACTTTGCTGAAATTTTACAATCTACAAATGAAATAGCTAATCAAATTAAGACGATGGTTGAAACGGCTAATGGAATGTCAAAAGGGGCAAATGAAGTATCTATTTCGGTAGGACAAATTGCAATGACAGCACAAAATAATGCAACAAGCACACAAAATGTTGCGGCTTCAGCTGAAGAACAGCTAGCTTCGATGGAGGAAATTGGATCCGCAGCGGGCACGTTATCTCAAATGGCTGAAGAGTTACAAGGACTAATTGACAGATTTAAAGTTTAACAGAGAACAGGCTGTCCCTAAAATAGAAGTATGTATTGGGAGAGTCTGTTTTATTATGTAAATTTAAATGTGGGATGTAGAGTCCTCTTATGACGTTTAAAATGGTATTTTGCATAATATTTGTCGAAAAATAGAGGTATTTGTTAGCTTTGTGTATAATTGTTAACCTATAGAATACAAATAAAAGGAGAGTATTATGGGAGTGTACTGGGGGACAAAAAGACATTCTTGGCTTAGTTACGTTTCATTTTGGCTAAGTATTTCATTTTTTATTGTTTTTCTAATTGAAGTGTTTATATTAAAAACACTTTCGAATAGCTCGGTGCAAATTGTTAAATATTTTTATTTTATACTTGTGCCAGTAAATATTTTTCTTAGTTTAAAGTTACTATTTAAGAAGAATGAAAAGAAAGCGTTACCTATTTTTAGTTTCATTGTCTCATTATTATTCGCAATTTTAATAATCGTATTAGTTTTAGCAGCTATAGGGAAGTTCTTTTAAGGGGAGTGGTATAAGTCACTCTCCTTTTTTATTTGTGTTAGTCTTACTATATGTAAAAGTGTGAATGCTGTAAGCTAATAAAAGCGGACAGTAGAGAATATTTGCATTGATTAAGGTCTGATGTTATTTGAACTTGTAAGAGAGTATGGAGTAATGAGGTAATATACATAATAATGGAGATAGAATTAGTTGTTTTATAAGTATGTATGAAGCAAATGAATACGGTAAGAACGGTGATATATGGTACAATAGCTATGGATAGTGATAGAGATAAAGGGTATATAAAATACTCATCGTTTTTAGTAAGAGAGGGGTTATCTTATGCTATACGAGGATTTGGAGACATTATTTCAAACAGCTCCGAAAGAAGATAGAGGCGGATGGAAATATATAATCCAAGAACAAAATGATACATATAAAATTGTTGATGAAATTCTGAAAAATCAAATGAGTGTCGAATTGTATTTTAATGAATACGATGAGGTGAAAATCACTTTATATAAAGATGGAATTCCCATTACGACTATGCAAAGAATTGCGATTTCAAAAGTTGAATTAGACGAAGATGAAGAGGGTATTCAATTTGTTTTAGAGCGCATGCCTAGTCGAATGATTCGGTTGCAATTAAAGCCATATTTAGCATTAGAAATGGGGCCGTACTGGGAAGTATGTGATGATTGTGAATGAACATAAAAAAGCATCCAATAACATGGATGCTTTTTTATGTTTTTTGAAGTTGTTTAAATGCAATGATTGGAAGTATAACAATACTTACCCATCCGATGATAGGATATAGAATGTGAAGTAAGTCACTGTAACCGATGTAACTAAAGCAATAACTAATTAGTAAAATAAAGAAAATAATATTGTTATTTTTCCACCCAGTAATAGATTGCATCTGTTTTGTCATTCCGAACACATTACCAACTAAAGTTGTGAAAACTTCACCGAAAATAATGAGAACGAAGAAGAAGTGAAAAGTTGCATTAAATCTTCTTATGACTTCAGCCATTGGGATGTTATATTGATAAAATTGATCGACTGATAAGATTGCTAAATGGCTGCATAATAAAATTAAAGAAAGTCCAGCACCCCCTAAAATCCCACCCCAAAAAATGGCTTTTCGATCCTTAACTTCACTGGCTAATGGGACGAGAACACTTTGGGCGAGAGAAAGATTTAAGGCGACATATGTAATAGGGCTAGTAATCCATTTCATATTCCAACTCTCTGCAGGAATAGTGTTATTAATGGAAGGTGTACCGTGAAAAAAGGTTGTAATAGCAAGTCCGATAATAAAAATCATCATAATAGGTACGACAAGTGTATTTACTTCAAAAACACCTTGTAATCCGCGGCTACTTATAATGAGACAAGCGATAACTGTAATGAGAATACCGAGTTGTCTTGGTAAGCGAAGTTGCTCTTCAAATACTGCACCAGCCCCTGATAACATAACGCTCGTTACGCCGAATAAAACGAGTAATAATAATGTGTTTACAACATTCCCAAATACATCCCCAAATAAATATTTGTTAAATTCTTGCGCTGAAAATGCCCCAATTTGCGATGAAAGTAACATCATCTTTGTGCCGAGCCAAATAAAAAAAAATCCACTTACACATATGCCAATTGTCCCATATAATCCATTCACTGTGAAAAATTCAACAATTTCTCGTCCAGTAGCAAATCCAGCTCCAACGACAGTTCCGATATAAGTAGCAGCTACTTTCTTTGCTACTTGCCATTGTTGATTGTCCATGTTATCCCTCTTTCTACTATGATGAGCTTGATGTACTATTATGCATATGTATGAGCTTGGACAATTAGACGTATGAAGTGTTTGAAAAAATACATGAATTAAATGATATTAGGGAAGTATTAAAGGTGTTAAAACTTTGTTACATATAAGCCGATTGTTCGAAAGGAAAGGGAATGTATGGTAAAATGTAATTAGGTTATTAAAAGATAAACATTACAAAATGATAAGAGGAGTGGGTTGTATGAGTACGAAAACAAATGTTGTTGAAGTATTAAACAAGCAGGTAGCAAACTGGAATGTGTTATATGTGAAACTACATAATTATCACTGGTATGTGACAGGGCCACACTTCTTTACATTACATGAGAAATTTGAAGAGTTTTATAATGAAGCTGGAACGTATATTGATGAGTTAGCAGAACGTATTTTAGCTTTAGAAGGTAAACCATTAGCGACAATGAAAGAATATCTCGCAACATCTAGTGTCAGCGAAGGGACAAGCAAAGAATCTGCAGAAGAAATGGTGCAAACATTAGTGAATGATTATTCTGCACTTATTCAAGAATTAAAAGAAGGTATGGAAGTTGCGGGCGAAGCTGGCGATGAAACATCAGCTGACATGTTGTTAGCAATTCATACAACATTAGAACAACATGTATGGATGCTAAGTGCATTCTTAAAATAACGATAAATATATAGAAACCCATTGAAAAATTATTTCAATGGGTTTTTTTATGATTTTTCAGTTTTCTTTTATGCTATAATATAGTAAAAAGGAGGCGATGCGATGTTTCGCTTTTTCAGAACTGGAAAAGAAGAGCGGGAAATTACGAAAGATGAATTAGAACAAGCGATGGCTCAGTTTTTAGAAACGAATGCTAATATTGTTTATACAGTATTAGTAAATGACGATTATACAGTGAATTATGATTTGTTAAAACCGTATTTACCTGCATTTCCAACAAATGATTTTCTCATAACGAAGGAAACGCTTGAGGTATTTGAACATACAGCAGAAAATTTAAACCTAGTGAAAGAAATTGATGTCGTACAAAAAGCAGTAGATCAATACGTAACAGAAAAAGAAATGTTCCCAATTGTTGAAGGTAGCGAAGATCGCCTCATATGCGGAATGAAACTAGGACCTTACTTAAATCGTAGCTTAAAAAGAGACTTATATATTTCAGAAAAACATTATTTAGTTTCAAGTAAACCAGATAGAAAAAAACAAAAGAGCGGGTAGATGTAATGAAAACAACAATACATATATTGTTGTCTTTTTTTGTTTGTTAAAATATTGATTTTTCAGTCTATTTTCATTTATACTAAATGTATTGGACAGGGAAGAGTAACTATTAAGCATCATTCTGAGAATAAGATATTGTTAGCGTAGGTTATACAAAGTGGTATAAAGATTCGCAAAAAAATATTATAAAAGGTTTCGGGGGAATTGGTACATGAAAAATAGTATGACTTACATTCAATTATTAAATGAAACGTTACGTTGTTATGCAAATAAAGGAAGTTTTGAAGCGTACAATTATATAATGGAAAATGCTACAGGTGTAATAGGGAATGAGGCGCAAATATATAATTTTAAGTATGCGCTCGCAAGTGCATCGGGACTTGAAAAAGAAGCATTACATTTAATGAGAGAGGCCATTATAGAAAAGGGATTCTGGTATGGAAATGAGTATTTAATTTCGGACGATGATTTAAAATCACTACATAAATTTGAAGAATTTCATACAATGGTTCAATTATGTAAAGAAAGAGAAGGATTAGCACATAAAACGGAAAGACCAGACGTGAAATATATATACAGCAAGAAAGAGGGAAATCTACTACTTACATTACATGGTGACCAAGAAAATATTCAAATAGTAGAGCCATATTGGAAATCAGTTTTGACACAAGATTACACGTTAGCTTTACCACAGTCTTCACAAATTCAGTTTTCAGATGGATTTGTTTGGGATGATCTAGAGAGAGGGAAAGGGGAATTAAAAGAGCATTACAATAAGTTTATAGAAAATCATACAGTAGAAAATGTAATAATTGGTGGTTTTTCTGCAGGGGCAAGAGTAGCTTTATATACGATTTTACAAAAAGATATAGATGTAGATGGTTTTGTTTTTATGGCACCCTGGCTTCCCAAGATTGAAGAATGGGATGAGTTGTTGAGTGTGCTGCAGGATAAACATATAAAAGGATATATAGTATGCGGGGATCAAGATGAAGATTGTTTCGAATCCGTGCAGCAATTTGTGCAACTATTAAGAGATAAGAATATAGAACATAAGTATAAAGTTGTGCCTGACTTAGATCATAATTATCCTATTAACTTTGATGAGCTATTAAAAGAAGCTATTGAATATATAGGAAATGAAAACAATAAGTAGTAAGAAAAAGAGATGCATCATATGTGATGCATCTCTTTTTAGAATTATAAATTAAAAGCATTTGCTAGTAAGCGATAAGACTTTAATTTATGTTCGAATTGATGAGTAATCGTGACAATCATAAATTCGTCAGTATTGTATGCTTTGCTTAAGTTTATTATTTTTTCTTTTACAGAAGACGGATCACCAACAATCATACGTTGACGATTTTCTTTTATACGGAATAAATCATAAGCGCTGTATGAATAATTTTGAGCAGTTTCAATAGAAGGTGTACCAGTAGTTCGTTTTCCTTGCTCTAATAATAAGATTGATAAATCTAAACTAGAAGCAATTTTTTCTGCTTCTTCATTTGTTTCTCCGCAAATAACAAAAATAGCAACGATTGACTTTGGTTTATCTCCTAAAAATGAGGGCTGATATTGTTCTTGGTAAGCCCTCATAACTTCAGGGCCTCCAAAGCCATTAATAAATTGTGCAAATGCGAAAGAAGCTCCGTTGTTTGCAGCAATTTTAGCGCTCTCTCCACTAGAACCGAGCATCCACATTTCAGGAGATGTTGGGATAACTGGAGTGGCTTTTAAGTTTGCATAGTGATGGTTTTCTGGTACTTGATCATGTATGTACATTGCAACGTCTGCAATTTGTTCTGGATATTGATCAAGTGAGACCATTTTCCCTTCTTGAAGTGCGCGAGTTGCTATTGGCATACCACCAGGGGCTCTACCAACACCGAGATCGATACGATTTGGATACAGTGCTTCTAAAATACGGAAATTCTCAGCGACTTTATATGGGCTATAATGCGGTAACATAACACCACCTGAACCGACTCTAATATGGTCCGTTTTTGCGGCAATATGAGAAATAAGTATTTCTGGACTTGAACCAGCTAAGCCTACGGAATTATGATGTTCGGATACCCAAAAACGTGTGAATCCGAGTTTTTCAACTTCTTGTGCAAGCGTAACTGTATGTGAAAAAGCTTGGGCTGCTGTGCTACCATCTGAAATAGGTGATTGGTCTAATACACTTAACTTGATCATAGAATATACCTCTCAATCTTAATGTACATCCTATTATATATTTACTTATGAAAAATGCGTAGTGAAATGCTCAAAATGAAAAGCGGATAATCTTATTTCCGCTTTTAATGAGAAAATCCGCGTTCATAATGATTCATTTCGACTAGATTTAAAATATATTCATAGTTGTCAATTTCACGTTTTAGCTGTTCACGTTCTTTTGCAGATAGTGTCATATTGCTAAGTTTTTTACATAAGTTTTGTTTCTTTAATTCTAAATGTTTTTTTGTAGCATGGTAGTCATAAGTATGTTTCATTTTTAACCACTCCTTCTTTGCAGTTGCTATATTATACGAAGCATAAAGAAATATGAAATCTGTCTCTTATGTATTTTTAGTGAATATTCAAATTGCAATGGTGTTATGTTTATGGAGATCTATGAATAAAATGCACTAAACCACTAACGTCCATTTGATGAAATAAGGGGTGGAATTGTGCAGAAAGATATAATGTATAACACTGAAATGGATGAAGCGTTAAAAGTTATAGATAAAGGATTGAAGAAGACGATAAGTCCAAAACAAATTATTGTAGTGGGAGCTGGTATGGCTGGATTAGTTTCAGCATCTTTATTAAAGGCTGCAGGACATGATGTGAAAATTTTTGAAGCAAACAACCGGGTAGGTGGCCGTATAGAGACAGTTAGAATGGAAGATACCGGATTATATTTAGATGTGGGAGCAATGAGAATTCCGTATACACATAGGTTAACGATGGCATATATAAGAAAATTTGGGCTACAGGTGAGTCCTTTTATTAATAGGAATGAGACGGATATTATTTATGTAAATGGACGGAAAACGACGTTGAAACAATATGAAAAGGATCCGAGTATTTTAAGGTATCCTGTGGAAATGAACGAAGTGGGAAAAACGTCTGAAGAACTATTGTTATTAGCAGTACAGCCGATAATAAATTTTATTAAAAGAAATCCAGAGAAAAATTGGGATGTTGTAGTGAAGGATTTTGGGAGATATTCCACAGGACAATTTTTAAAGTATCATCCTTATCAGTATAATACTTACTTTTCGCCAGTAACAATTGAGATGATCGGTGTTCTATTAGATTTAGAAGGTTTTTTAGAGCGGTCGTTTGTAGAGACTTTACGATTTCTATACATTATGCAAGAGGAGAGCGGATTTTGTGAAATTATGGGCGGGAATGATAGATTACCAAAGTCATTTTTACCGCAATTAGAAGAAAATATTATATATAATCAAAAATTAATGAAGTTACATCAACACGATAATGGTGTGACAGCTTTCTATCGGAACGAGGAAACTTTTGAATATAGTAGTATTACAGGAGATTTAGTTATTGTTACTATCCCGTTTTCGACAATGCGTTTTGTAGAAGTAGATCCGTTTGATTCTATATCTCATGAAAAATGGAAAGCAATTCGTGAATTGCATTACATGCCTGCGACGAAAATAGGAATTCAATTTAAAAGCAGATTTTGGGAAGAACAAGGGCAATTAGGTGGCAGAATTATAACAGATTTGCCAATTCGTTATGCCTATTATCCAAGTCATGGAATTGGAGAAAAAGGACCTGCTATGATGTTAGGTAGCTATACATGGTCTTACGATGCATTGTTATGGGATGGTTTATCAAAAGGCGATCGTATTTATTACGCCTTACACAACTTAGCAACAATATTAGGTGGTCAAGTGTATGATGAGTTCATATCTGGAATATCAAAAAGCTGGACATTGGATCCGTATGCGCTTGGAGGATTTGCGCTTTTTCAAGCAGGTCAAGAATCTGAGCTACAACCAGCGATTGTCAAACCAGAGGGGAGAATATTCTTCGCTGGAGATCATACAACGCTATATCACGGATGGATTCAAGGTGCGATTGAATCTGGAATTTTTGTAGCGATGGAAGTGAATGAGTAAAATGTTTTTAATTCAGAAAATTCTTTACTATATAAATTGAGATGGATATTATTATATATAAAAGAATTATAGGGAGTGTTTACAGTGAATCCGTTATTATTCGATTTTGCTTCTGAATTTTATACTGACAGGCTTTTTATTCGAATGCCGAAACCAGGAGATGGTAAAGTTGTATATGATGCAATTCAAGCTTCAATACAAGAACTAAAACCTTGGATGGCTTTTGCACAAAAAGAGCAAACAGAGGAAGAAATAGAAGAGAGTATTAGAAAATCGCATATTCAATTTTTGCAACGTGAGGATTTAAGATTACTAGTATTTTCGAAAGAAACAGGTGAATTTATTGCTTCTGCCGGATTACATCGTATTAATTGGGATATACCTCAATTTGAAATCGGATATTGGATTGATACAAGGTTTAGCGGAAAAGGCTATATGGTAGAGGCTGCGAAAGGTATAACGGATTATGCTTTTTCTGAATTGAAAGCAAACCGTGTAGAAATTCGTTGTGATTCTCTAAATAAAAAGAGTAGAGCGATACCTGAGAAATTGGGCTTTAAATTAGAGGGGATTTTAGAAAGTGCGAGTATTGCAGTAGATGGAAATGGATTAAGGGATATGTGTGTATTTGCAATGACGAGAAATACATATAAAAAAGAAGAGCTGTAAAGAAACAGCTCTTCTTTTTGTGTATTATGGTACAGGATGTCCATTAGAGCTTTCGAAAATTGTAAACCATTGTTGACGATCTAATTTAACGTTTGTAGCAAGAGCGGCCGTTTTTACACGATCTAATTTACCAGATCCAACGATTGGCATCATGTTAGCTGGATGCGCAAGTAACCAAGCATACATAACCGTATCGATACTAGTAACACCTAGCTCAGTAGCAACTTTTTGCACAGTTTCACGTACACGTACGGCGCGTTCTGATTGACCAGTAAAGATTTCCCCACCAGCAAGAGGTGACCAAATCATTGGATTGATTCGTTTTTCTTGGCATAAATCAATTGTCCCTTTTTCAAAGTGCTCAAGCTGCAATGCAGAAACTTCAATTTGGTTCGTAATAAGCGGGAAATCTAAGTAAGAACTTAACATATTAAATTGTGAAGGTAAGAAGTTAGATACACCGAAGTGACGAACTTTTCCTTCTTGTTTTAATTGTGAAAATGCCTTTGCCACTTCATTTGGATCCATAAAAGGGTCGGGACGATGAATAAGTAATACGTCAATATAATTTGTATGTAAATTTTTTAGTGATGCTTCTGCACTTTGAATAATGTGCTCTGCACTAGTATTGTAGTGAGCAACATATCGCTCTGGAAATTTTGGTGATGGGGGAGCGATTCCACACTTTGTAATAATTTGCATGTTTTCTCGTAAGGAAGGCTTTAATTGTAAAGCTTCGCCAAATAACCCTTCACACGTATATCCGCCGTAAATGTCAGCGTGATCAAAAGTAGTAATTCCCATATCCATACAATCTTCAATGAAAGAAAGTAATTCTTGTTTCGTCATATTCCATTCTGCTAAACGCCAAAATCCTTGAATAATACGAGAGAATTCGAGCGTTTCATTCATTTGAACTCGTTCCATTATAAGTACCCCCTTGATGAATGATTATTATTTTGAAAAGGCTTTCTTACTACGTATTATTATATAGTTTGGGGGGCGTACATACAATAAATATGTTTTGCTAAAAAAATGATTTTCTCTATATGCTATAATGTAGAAACATATAGCTATAAGGAGATGTAAGGAATGATTCCAGTAACAATATTAACTGGTTTTCTTGGATCAGGGAAAACGACTTTATTAAATCGTATTTTATCAGAAAATCACGGTAAGAAATTAGCGGTGATTGTAAATGAAATAGGGCAAATTGGCATTGATAATCAGTTGATTATGAATGTAGAAGAAGAAATTATGGAAATGACAAATGGCTGTTTATGCTGTACTGTACGTGAAGATTTACTTGTTGCTTTAAAACAGTTACTGGACGTAAAAGCAGAAGGGAAAATGGATTTTGATGGTTTAGTAATTGAAACGACTGGACTTGCAAATCCAGGGCCGATTATTCAAACATTCTTTTTAGATCCAGTCATTCAATCTGCATACCAAATTAACGGTGTTGTAACGGTGGTAGATAGTTATCATATACATAAACATTTTGAAAAAGGATTAGAGGCAAAAGAGCAAATTGCGTTTGCGGATGTCGTTTTAGTAAATAAATTAGATTTAATTGAAGAGAGTGAGAAAGAAAATCTCTTGCATGAAATTCAAGGAATTAACCCGACTGCAAAGTTAATTGAGGCGACTAACTGTGAGGTAGATATACCATCTTTATTACAAATCCAAACGTTTAAAACGAAAGATACGTTGCAAATTTACCCTCATAAAGAACATAATCACTTAGAAGGTGTGAAATCATTTGTATTACGTGAAGAACGTCCGCTGGATTTACAAAAGCTTAATGAGTGGATGTCAGCTGTCGTTCAAGAGCTAGGGGAATATTTATATCGTTACAAAGGAATTTTATCGATAGATGGAGTAGATAAACGTATCGTTTTCCAAGGTGTACATACTTTATTTGCCGCTTCGTACGATAGAGAGTGGCAAGAGGGTGAAGAGCGAGTAAGTGAAGTAGTTTTCATCGGAAGAGATATTAATAAAGAGTGGTTCCAAGAACATTTTCAGGAGTGTGTGAAATAAGTCTGCGTAAATTGCAGGCTTATTTTTTATGAACATTCTATTAGATTGCAAAACAGAATTAAATAAGGGAAAGAAATTAAAAATTGATAAATGTATAATAAAAAGCCTGTTTTCACAGGCTTGTATTTTCGTCTATTAGTAACTCCATTACAACACCTACAACTGGACCTTCATCATCAATATCACCATTTAAGCGGAAACCAAATGATTCATACAGTCCCATTGCAAGTTTGTTGTCTGGATGTAAACTTAAGTAAATTATTTTGCATTCAAATTTTTCTTGTAAGAATTGAATGAGTAAGCGAAGGAAACGTTTTGCGTATCCTTTTCCTTGATATTGTTGGTCAATCATAAAGCGATCGAGCCATACACTTTTATGTTTTACTGAATACCATCCATACATTGCATAACCTACAAGTGTTTCTCCATCATATAAACCTACTGACGTTCCGTTTCCTTCATATAATGATTCTGCTAAAGAAAACGCGTTACTTTCAATAAATTGTTGCTGATCTTTTGTGACGTTTAAAGCAACTACTGAACGCCAATTTTTTGCTGTTACTTCACAAATGTGAAGATTCATAATTCCAACTCACCTTCTAAATTAATATAGCTTTAAAGCTAATATGGATAATTTTACTTGTTATTTTGGTCAAGTCAAGGATAAATACATAAAAAGGCAGCTGAATACCAGATTCAGCTGCCTAGAAAATATAATGGATTAGTTTGTTGCTTCTTTCAATGTGTTTACGTTTTCTTCCATTAAAGTGAAGTAATCTTTATTATTTTTCGCATCATCTTCAGAAATAGTAGCTAAGTGATTTAAGCGTAAAACTTTTGTACCAGTTTCTTTTTGAATTACGGATGCTACTTTTGGAGTAGAGAACGTTTCGAATAAAATATATTTTAGACTATGTTCTTTTACTGTTTTTGTAATGTCAGCAAGCTGCTTTTGAGATGGTTCATCAGAAGCTGAAATTCCAGCGATAGGAATTTGTTTTAGGCCGTATCGTTGTTCCCAGTAACCATAGGCAGCATGAGAAACTAAAATTTCTTTCGTTTTTGCGTTCGCTACAGCTGCCTTAAATTGATCGTCTAAATCAGTAAATTTAGTTTGAAGTGCGGCGAAGTTTTTTTCGAATTCTTGTTTATGTTCAGGTTGTAATTCTACAAGTGCATTTTTAATTTTTTCCGCCTGTTTCATTGCTAGAGTAGGATCTAACCAAACATGCGGGTCTTTATCGTGATGATGTTCATCTTCTTTATGGCCATCTCCATGATCATGATGCTCTTCTTCAGTAGAAGCACGAAGCTCAATACCTTTAGATGCATTTACAATTTTAACATTTTCTTTTTGTAATGTTTTTTCCATTTTTTCAGCAAATGGTTCTAATTCAGCGCCGTTATAAACGAATAAATTAGCTTTTGCAACTTGTACTGTTTGTTTTTGACTTGGTTCAAATGTATGTGAATCTGCACCAGGTGGGTAAATTGCTTCAACATTTACATAGTCGCCACCGATTTTCTTTGCGAAATCAGCAAGTGGGAAAATCGTTGTATAAACTGTTAGCTTTCCATCTTTCTTGGCATTACTTTCTTTTTTATTTGAGCAGCCAGCGAAAATTAAGGTAAAAATAAGTAAGAATGAAAATATAGTCAATCTTTTAGGCATGAAGTTTTCCTCTTTTCTTTTTTACGGATATATTTTCCCCAATTATAGAAGAAAAATATCATTTTAATACAAAACGGAATAATTACGTTTTAGTTTGCGAACTTAGTATAATACATCTTTAATAAAGTTGCAATAAATAATAATCATTCCGATTTGTTTTTGTTATAAAGTTGTCAAATATAAGTGTATTATTTTTGCAAATGCATGCATATGTGACAACGCTGTTTTCATATATTGAAAAGGAGGTTAAAGAGGGGGGTGAGCGTTTGGGTTACTTAATGGAAGCTATTTTATTAATATTAGCGGTAGTATTGCCATTATCTTTTGTATTAATTTTTTTAAGAAGATTAATAAGTAATTTAGGGGACGCTACAACAATAACGAAATTACAAGAGAGAGATGAGAAAAAAGAGTAAGTAAAACACTATGCGTACGCATAGTGTTTTACTTGTGGTAAAATAAGATCAGGAAACTCCTAAAGGTTGTATTTTACTGAAGGAGAGAAAAGTAAAATAAGAGGTATATGCATATATGAATAAGCGAACAGCGTTAATACTTGGTGCAAGTGGTTTAGTTGGACAAGAGATAACGCGTCTATTACTTGAATCAGATTACTATGATTCGGTTACTATTTTTGTAAGAGATCCAATGCAATGGCAACATGAAAAGTTACAGCAGAAACAAGTTGATTTTTCGGTATTAGAGGAATATAAAGAGTTCTTTGCTGTGGATGATGTTTTTAGTTGCTTAGGAACAACAATAAAAAAAGCAAAAACAAAAGCAAATTTTAAAAAAGTAGATTATGAATATACGTTACGAGCTGCTTGTTTAGCTGAAAAACAAGGGGTACAAAATTTCCTTGTTGTGTCTTCTATGGGAGCGAATCCTAAATCATTTTTCTTTTATTCACAAGTGAAAGGAAAAATGGAAGAAGAATTGCAAAAGTTAGTGATCGGTGGTATTCACATTTTTAGACCATCATTATTAGTAGGAAATCGACAAGAATTTCGTTTCGGTGAACGAATGGCTGAAAAGTTATCTCGTATTATTCCTTTTATCTTTAAAGGGGCTTTCAAAAAGTATAAACCAATTTCAGCTAAAGATGTGGCGAAAGGGATGTATATAACCGCGCTGCGAGAAGAATCGGGTATCCATACTTATAATTCAAATGAAATTACAACGATAGAATAAATAAAGCCGAGAAGAATGACTTCTCGGTTTTATTTATTCGTATGAATTTTTCCTGGTGCTCGCTTATATTGGTGAGGTTCTTGCAATTCAAAGCCAAGTTCATTGGCTGCTATTCTCGGGAAGTACGGGTTGCGAAGTAACTCACGTCCGATGAAAATTAAATCTGCTTCGTTATCATTTAAAATTTGCTCTGCTTGAGATCCAGTCGTAATCAATCCAACTGCACCAGTTGCAATCTTAGTATACTCTTTAATATGTTTGGCGTATTGTACTTGGTAACCAGGATACACATCAATATGTGCTGGTACAACTGCACCAGAACTACAATCGATTAAATCTATTCCCTGTTCTTTCATCCACTTTGTATACTGAACATAATCTTGAACTGTTAGTCCGTCAGGGTGATAATCATTTGCTGAAATACGAACGAATATTGGTCCGTCCCAAACTTTATTTACAGAGTCGATGATTTCGCGTAAGAAGCGATAGCGGTTTTCAGGTGAGCCGCCGTATTCATCCGTTCGTTTATTAGTAAGTGGTGATAGGAATTCATTGATAAGGTAACCGTGAGCGCCATGTAGTTCGATAACATCAAATCCGGCTTGTTTTGAACGTAACGCGGCCCTCTGAAAAGCTAATATAGTCTCTTTGATTTGCTGTATATTCATTTCTACTGGTATTTTCATCGTATCACTAAAAGGAATTGCAGAAGGAGCGAAAGCATTCGTACCTAATTCAGCTTTTCTTCCGGCGTGAGCGAGTTGAATGGCAGCTTTTGCACCGTTATCATGTATAAAAGTAGTCGTTTTATGTAAGCCTTCAATTAGGTTGTCATCCCAAATGCCTAAGTCTTTGTTAGAAATTCGTCCTTCAGCTAAAACGGCAGTTGCTTCAACCATAACTAAACCTACTTGGCCAGCAGCGCGAGTTCCATAATGAATGAGATGGAAATTCGTAACGCGGCCATCTTCATTCCCCGATGAATACATACACATAGGCGACATAACGATACGATTTTTTAGTGTAACGTTCTTAATTGTATAAGGTGAAAAAAGCTTGGAATTCATCAAATAGCCTCCTTGATTGAATTTTCTTATATTTTACCATTCTCTTTTTTGTTTCTCTAATAAAACGCTTATACGAAAAATTTTGTTTATTCGTGTTACAATGACTAATATGAACTGAATTGGAGGATGACATATGTACCAGGCTTATTATGAAAGCGAAGTAGGTTTGCTAGAAATTACAGCAAATCAAGAAGGCATTACGTCTGTTATATTTGTTGATGAACGACAAGAAGAGAATAAAAATGAAATGATAGAACAATGTATAAATGAGTTAGATGAATATTTTAAAGGGAAAAGAAAAGAGTTTACGGTCCCGCTGTCTGCGGAGGGAACCGCATTTCAAAAAAATGTATGGGATGCTCTTTATACTATTCCGTACGGCGTAAGTGCTTCATATTTAGATATTGCAGAGAAGGTTGGAAATACAAAAGCTGTACGGGCAATAGGAGGGGCAAATAGTCGGAATCCAATTTCAATAATCGTTCCATGTCACCGTGTAATAGGAAAGAGTGGAAAGCTTGTTGGATATGCAGGTGGTTTATGGAGGAAAGAGTGGTTATTAAAACACGAAGGTATTTTGAAATGACGTATGTATGGGAAGAGGGATTGTTTTGAAATGTATAAATTGTGGGCAACCTTGCGAGGAGGAACAGTTAAATTGTGCAAGTTGTCAGCGAAACTTGGATAATGAACAAGATGAAGGCAGCTCGTTAATAGATAAAGAACTAGAAGTATATGTAGGGAGACAATATCCGTATTACAAAAGGAAATGGGAGCTTGAGAATAAGCGGATTGCTAGGTGGAGCTGGAATGGTTGGGCTGCTATTTTCAATATAGGCTGGCTAGGATATCGTAAGTATTATGTACCAGCTGCTTTATTTATGTTGTTATTAGTAGCGTGTGATGCATTTTCGTATTATATGGGATTTAATGTAGCGTTGCCAATCATTAATATGGTACCTCTTACGTTTTTATTACTCATTTTTATTCTGTTTGGAATGGGGATTTTTGCAAATGGATTATACTATCAATTTGCGGAAAGACGTATATACCGAATAAAAGCAAGAGAAATAAAAGATAAATCAGTTGAAAACTATCTAATCAATGATAGCGGCGGAACGAGCAAAATGGGAGCGACAATTGTTACTATTTTAGCAGTTGCTAGCATATTTTTTAGTCATTTCTTTTTTCCGACTGATCGAGACGTTATTCAAAAGGTTCGTACAAGCTCGCTTTATGAATATCCTTTCTTTTCAATAGGTGAATCTTTCGAAAATTATTTTCAAAATTCAGGTTGGATATATTATCGTGGAACGGAAGGGTTAGAATTAGTAGAATTCCAAGGATATAACGCCGGAACGCCAAGACAAAAGGTGAAGATTCAATTTGTTGTCGATTATAAATTAGGTGAAGTGGAACCATACTCACTTATGGTTAATGGTGAATCTAAAACTGAAGAAGAGTTTTTGAAGCTGATGGAAGAAATATTTAAAGTTCAAAATCCATTTGATATAGAGGATGGATTACAAGTAAATGCTATTCAAGGAAGCGACTGGAAAGAAATTTCCGATCGCTTTTTTCTATGTATGTTAAAATAAATATTTAAAATAATCAGAATTTTTTGTATAATAAAATATATTATATAGGATTTAACTTATACATATAGATTGGGGGAAGGAAGAATGAAGAGAAAGACAACAACAATTGCTGCACTTGCGTTAACGACGAGTGTATTGGTTGCAGGATGTGGGAATGGTGAGAAGGCTTCGACAACGAAGAAAGAATCGAATAAGGGAATGGCCGATAAACAAGTTTTAAATTTGCTAGAAACAGCTGAAATTCCTTCAATGGATACATCTAAATCAACGGATTCTGTATCTTTCCGTGTATTTGTAAATGCAATGGAAGGTTTATATCGTCTAGATAAAGATAATAAACCAACACCAGGTATGGCAAAAGATGTGAAGATTAGTGAAGATAAAAAGACATATACATTTGAATTACGTGATGCGAAATGGTCAAATGGTGATCCAGTTCGAGCACAAGATTTTGTATATGCATGGCAACGTACATTAGATAAAGCAATAGCGGCAGAATATGCATTCATTTTATTTGATGTGAAAAATGCACAGAAAGTAAATAAAGGTGAATTACCAGCAGATCAATTGGGTGTTAAAGCGAAGGATGATAAAACGTTGGTAGTAGAATTAGAGCAACCAGCACCTTATTTTCTTGAGCTTACGTCGTTCCCTACATTTTTCCCATTAAATGAAAAATATGTGAAAGAGCAAGGAGATAAATATGGATTAGAAGCAGATAAATTATTATATAATGGACCATTTACAATGAGTCAATGGAAACATGAACAAAATTATCAGTTAAAGAAAAATCCTAATTATTGGGATAAAGATACTGTAAAGTTAGACGAAATTAATGTAAGTATTGTGAAGGAAACAAGCACGGGAGTAAATTTATATGATAGTGATCAAGCAGATCGAGTTATTTTAACTTCTGAATTTGTTGATAAATATAAAAAGAATAAACCAGATGAATTTAAAACGAAGTTAGATCCACGCATATATTTCTTGCGTTTTAACCAAAAAAATGCAACATTTAAAAACCAAAAAGTACGTGAAGCAATTGATTTGGCATATGATAAAAAAGGAATTGCTGATGTCATTTTAAATGACGGTTCATTGCCAGCATATTTCTTAGTACCTGAAAAATTCACGACAGGTCCGGATGGAAAAGACTTCCGCTCTGTAAATAAAAACTTCCGTGATAGTAAAGATAATGCAGAGAAAGCAAAAAAATTATGGGAAGAAGCGAAGAAAGAGCTTGGTCAAGATACAATTACGGTTGAATTACTAAACGATGATAACGGTAGCCGTAAAAAAGTAGGCGACTTTATTAAAGAAGAACTAGAGAAAAACTTGCCTGGTATTAAAGTGAATTTGAAACAGCAACCATACAAGCAGAAGCTAGATTTAGAAAAGAAATTCCAATATGAATTCTCATTATCTGCATGGAGCCCTGATTATCCGGATCCAATGACTTATATTGATATGTTTGTTACTGGAAGCTCATTTAATGAAATGGATTATTCTAATCCGAAGTATGATGATTTAGTAGCGAAATCAAAAGGAGAGCTATTAAAAGATGATAAAGCACGCTGGAATGCACTTGCGGAAGCTGAAAAAATCTTAATTGGTCAAGACGCAGCAATTTCTCCTACGTACCAACAAAGTACAGCTTATTTAGAGAAGCCGTTTGTAAAAGGCATTGCTAACCATACGTTTGGCGGGGACTTCAGTTATAAATGGGCATATGTTACAAAAAAATAGTACAATAAAAGGTGAGTGAATTTTCGCTCATCTTTTATTTGTATAAGGAGGAATTATAGTTGTTAAGGGGAATCAATCATATTTGTTTTTCGGTATCTAATTTAGAAAACTCTATTATGTTTTATGAAAAAGTATTAGAAGGAGAATTATTAGTTAAAGGGAGGAAATTGGCGTATTTTAACATATGTGGAGTATGGATAGCGCTTAATGAAGAGACACATATTCCGAGAAATGAGATTCATCAATCTTATACGCACATTGCATTTTCTGTTGAACAAGAAGACTTTGAATATCTAATACAGCGATTAGAAGAAAATGATGTTCATATTTTAAAAGGAAGAGAACGTGATGTCAGAGATTGCGAATCTATATACTTTGTTGATCCTGACGGTCATAAATTTGAGTTTCACTCAGGGACACTGCAAGATCGTTTAAATTATTATAGAGATGAGAAACCTCATATGACATTTTATTAGGGAGGGATAGCATTTGCATGCACTTGTAATTGGTGGAACAGGAATGCTAAAGAGAGTTTCTATGTGGCTTTGTGAGCAAGGGTTTCATGTTTCTATTATCGGGCGAGATGAAGTGAAATTAGAAAATGTTAAGCGGATGAGTTCTACACTAGAAAATATTACATGCCTTTCGTTAGATTATCATAATGATGAAGATGTAAAGCTAGCTATTAAAAGTACAGTTGAGAAAAATGGCCCGATCACATTAGCTGTTGCATGGGTACACTCAAGTGCAAAGCATGCACTATCAAATATTTGTAAAGAACTAGATTTATCGTCTAAAACATATAGTTTATTTCATATTTTAGGTAGTAAAGCATCACGTATGACTGCACAAAAAATAGGGAGTACGCGATGTAGTTATCATAGAATTATTTTAGGTTTTATTTTAGAAGATACATATGGAAGATGGCTTACTCATGAAGAGATAGCTGATGGAGTTATAAAAGGGATTGAAAGTAAACGAGCGGAGTGGATTGTAGGGAGAGTTGAACCGTGGGAATTACGACCAACATGGTGAGGGGGAGTAAGAAATGAAAACAACTATATATGTAACAAGGCATGGTGAAACAGAGTGGAATGTAGTGAAGCGAATGCAAGGACGGAAAAATTCTGCTTTAACTGAAAATGGTATAGTTCAGGCGAAACAATTAGGGAATCGAATGAAAGATTTACCAATCCATGCGATCTATAGTAGTCCGAGCGAAAGAACACTTCATACGGCAGAGTTAATAAAGGGGGAACGTGATATACCCATTATAGCGGATGAGCATTTCTATGAAATCAACATGGGTATATGGGAAGGACAAACAATCGCGGATATAGAAAAGCAATTTCCAGAAGAAGTACATCTGTTTTGGAATGAGCCACATCTTTTTCAGTCAACATCAGGCGAAAATTTTGAGGCCGTTTATGAAAGAGTAATTGAAGGGATGCAGCTTCTTTTAGAGAAGCATAAGGGACAAAGCATATTGATTGTTTCTCATGCGGCAGCAGCAAAATTACTTGTAGGGCATTTCGCGGGAATTGAAATAGAAAATGTGTGGGATGATCCATTTATGCATAGTGCTAGTTTGAGCATAATAGAATTTGAAGAGGGTATTGGTAAAGTGAAACAATTTGCAGATATAAGTCACTTTCAATAAATGTAAAAAAGGCCGCAAAACGGCCTTTTTTTGGTGGTATAAAAACTAGCAGTTACGTTTTTTATACCAGAAGTGATCAAATTTCTTATTTTTGCAAGATGGGAATTTATGTCCGCCTTTGCAATCATTCCATTTGTGCCCATCATCGTGACAGTCTTTACCATGATCACATGAATCATCGCAAGAGCCGCCGTGTCCGTGAGGGAAGAATTCGCATTTTTTACAGTAACATCGTTTAGTCCAGTAAAATTTCTTTTCAAAACGTACACATTTTGTAACGAAAGTACAATGTTTTCTACGCGTACGTTTTGTAACTAAAACGCATTCTTTTCTACGTGTTACTTTCGTAACGAACGTCCATTTTTGAACGCGTACACGAGTACATTTCGTAACAAATGTCCACTTTTTAACGTGAGTACATTTTGTAACAAATGTACAATGTTTCACACGAGTACATCTTGTTCTTGGGCATTTACAATCGTCGCTACACTCAATTTTTGAAGAGCAATCGTCATCACATTCGAATGTGCTTGGATCTTGGTGTAAGAAATCCTCCATCCCAGCACTTTTGATTTCTTCAACAGCTTTTCTAATATCACGTTTCATAGAAATCCTCCTTATCATGTATTAAGTTGAAAAGGTATTCTTTTTCCTTAACATGATATGAGAGATGACGTCTTTCTGAACAGGACAAGAGTGTAATTTTCTATAAATAGATGATAGCGGATGTATGGACAAGACAAGGCGCATACATTGAATGAAGAGAACTGAGAAGGGATGAGAAAATATGTTACCTTCATATGATTTTTTTGTTCATCCAATGTACTTAGTGGAATTGAAAAAAGACATTTGGTCAGATAGTCCAGTGCCAGCAAAATTAACTTATGGAAAAAAGAAATATGACATTGATATCGTATACCGAGGAGCTCATATTCGTGAGTTTGAGAAAAAATCTTATCATGTTATGTTTTATAAACCAAAAAAATTTCAAGGTGCGAAAGAGTTTCATTTGAATTCTGAGTTTATGGATCCGTCTCTCATACGAAATAAACTATCGCTAGACTTTTTTCATAACATTGGTGTACTTTCGCCAAAATCACAACATGTATTTATAAAAATTAATGGTCAAATTCAAGGTGTGTATTTACAGTTAGAATCGGTTGATGAAAACTTTTTGAAAAATAGAGGATTACCGAGTGGTTCTATTTATTATGCGATAGATGATGATGCGAATTTTTCATTAATGAGTGAACGAGATAAAGATGTTAAGACGGAGCTCTTTGCGGGTTATGAATTTAAATATTCGAATGAAAATAGTGAAGAACAACTGAGTGAATTTGTATTTCAAGCGAATACTTTGACGAGGGAAGCCTATGAAAAAGAGATTGGGAAGTTTCTACATGTAGATAAATATTTACGATGGTTAGCAGGAGTTATTTTTACGCAAAACTTTGATGGTTTTGTCCATAACTATGCACTATATCATAACGATGAAACAAATTTATTTGAAGTTATACCGTGGGATTATGATGCGACTTGGGGGCGAGATGTACAAGGGAGACCGCTTAATCATGAATATATCCGCATTCAAGGGTATAACACGCTAAGTGCAAGATTGTTAGACATACCTGTGTTTAGAAAGCAGTATCGAAGTATTTTAGAAGAAATATTAGAAGACCAATTTACAGTTTCGTTTATGAGGCCGAAAGTAGAAGGATTGTGTGAATTGATTCGTCCATATTTACTACAAGATCCATATATGAAAGAAAAATTAGAAACATTTGATCAAGAGGCTGATATGATTTATGAATATATAAATAAAAGAAGAAAATATATACAAGACCACTTATATGAATTGGATTAATTTTGAAAGAGATTGAAACGTTATCAATCTCTTTTTTTTGTATAATAAAGATGTATCAATAAAAGTGAAGTAATATATTTGAAAGAGAATGGGGATGCGGATATATGACGATTAAATGGATTGATTGGGTAAAACAAATACAATCTATAACCCAAGCAGGTTTAACGTATTCTAAGGATGTGTACGATATAGAACGCTTCCAACAATTACGAGACATTTCGATTTCGATGATGTCACATTACACAAAAACTGATTGGGAAGTTGTAGAGAAATTATTTGCAAGTGAGACAGGCTATCAAACACCTAAAGTTGATATAAGAGCAGTTGTTTTTCAAAATGAAAAGTTATTATTTGTGAAAGAAAAAAGCGATGGGAAATGGGCATTGCCAGGTGGATGGGCTGATGTCGGTTATACGCCAACCGAAGTTGCAGCAAAAGAGGTTGTCGAAGAGACGGGTTATGAGGTAGATCATTTTAAGTTACTAGCTATATTTGATAAAGAAAAACATCAAC
Source organism: Noccaea caerulescens (assembly GCA_900406465.1). Classification (NCBI taxonomy): domain Eukaryota; kingdom Viridiplantae; phylum Streptophyta; class Magnoliopsida; order Brassicales; family Brassicaceae; genus Noccaea; species Noccaea caerulescens. The sequence goes on along the minus strand of OVBC01000002.1, from coordinate 467,971 downwards.
CATCTCCATCGGCGACGCATGTATATAAGATTTTCATTGGATGCGAGATTATTGGTGGAGAAAAGAAAACTAGCATTGAAACAGAAGAGGTGGAGTTTTTTGGTGAAAATGAATTGCCTAATTTATCAATTGCTAGAAATACAGAAGACCAAATTAAAGAGATGTTTGCCTACATGAAAGACCCGCAGAAAGAGAAATTAATAGATTAATCCTGCTTGAATTGTACATATTGTTAAAATGAAGATATTGGCAGATTGCAGCCTTTATGTAATAATGGGATGGTATGTGAAGAAAAAAGGAGATAAAAAAGAACATGTTAGCAAACATAATAGATCAGTTATTGCAATTTTTTGCAAGCTTAGGTTACTTTGGAGTAGCTCTTGCTTTAATGATTGAAGTAATCCCAAGTGAAATTGTACTTTCGTATGCTGGCTTTTTAGTAGCGGATGGTAAAATTAGTTTTGTGGGTGCAGTTATCGCCGGAACGATTGGTGGTACTTTAGCCCAAATCTTTTTATACTGGCTTGGATACTACGGAGGGCGTCCGGTTGTAGAGAAATATGGGAAATATCTGCTTATTAATAAACACCATTTAGACATAGCGGAAGGTTGGTTTAAGCGTTATGGAGCTGGCGTAATATTTTCTGCGCGCTTTATCCCAGTAGTACGTCATGCAATCTCTATTCCAGCAGGACTAGCTAAGATGCCATTAAAACTATTTACGCTTTATACGGTTGTAGCGATCATTCCATGGTCAATTCTATTTATATACTTAGGTGAAAAACTTGGTGGGAATTGGCGACAAATTAAAGAGTATGCATCTGATTACACACATTACATAATTATAGGAGCTGTTCTTTTTATTGCTCTATACTTCGGTTTAAAATATTTGAAAAAGAAAAAAACAACACGCTAAAGTCAATGATAATTCATTGGCTTTTTTTATTTGTTTCGGTTCGGTTCTAAAAAAAAAGAGTTGTCCATAATGTATAATAATAAAGCGTAGCGGAGGAATGTGATGAAAGGGTCACCGTTTATACGTGGAACGATATTTTTAACGATGGCAACGATGATATCAAAAATGTTAGGGTTTATATATGTTATACCATTTACAGCAATGGTCGGTACGAGTGGGTACGTTTTATATACGTATGCATATCGCCCCTATACAATTATGCTCAGCATTGCGACAATGGGATTACCACTTGCAGTTTCAAAAATGGTATCAAAATATGATCAACTGAATGATTATCATACGGTTAAGAGAGTGTTGAAAAGTGGAATCGTGTTTATGTTTATAATGGGAGTCATTTCGTGTTTTACGTTATATATGCTAGCTCCGCATTTAGCTAAGCTTGTCATCGATGGAAATGATCAAACGGGGAATAGTGTAGGAGCGGTTACTACTAATATTCGAATTGTAAGTTTTGCGTTAATACTTGTGCCAGTAATGAGTTTATTAAGGGGCTTCTTTCAAGGATTCCAATCGATGGGGCCTTCTGCATTAAGTGTAGTTGTAGAGCAATTTTTTCGGGTTTTAACCATTTTAATAGGAAGCTTTGTCGTTTTATATGTTTTAAAAGCGTCTGTTTCATTAGCGGTTGGTATTTCAACGTTCGGTGCATTTATGGGAGCTGTAGGTGGATTAACTGTTTTAAGTGCATATTATATAAGAAGGAGAAGGCACTTAAAGAAAAAAGAGATGGCAAGTATACCACAAACAACAAAATCCTTTTTCTCATTGTATAAGGAGCTCTTTACATATTCTATTCCTTTTGTTGTGGTGGGCTTAGCAATTCCGTTGTATCAGACTATTGATACATTTACAATTAATAAACTACTTATACAAATAGGGTATATGCAAGGAGAAGCGGAAAAAATTAATGCGATAATTGGTCTTGTTCAAATGGTTGTGCTCATCCCGGTATCCGTTGCGACAGCTTTTAGTATGTCTCTCGTACCAGAGATGACGAAAGCTTACACAGCAGGAAATACGAAGCTATTGTACAAACATTTTACGAGAACAAATGTATTAGTAGTAGCGATTACGGTGCCGGCTGCAATTGGAATGATTGTGTTAGCCAAGCCTGTATATACTCTTTTATTCGGTGCTGGAAATGATCCAGAGATGGGGAGAATCATTTTACAGTATTATGCTCCTGCTTGCATACTATTTTCTCTTTTTACAGTAACGGCTGCTATGCTACAAGGAATCAATCAACAGCAGAAGACGGTGCTAGGACTAGTGATTGGAATTATTGTGAAAATAGTTTTAAATATTGTATTGCTTCCGTATTTCGATTATGTAAGTTTTATTATTTCAACATACGCGGGCTATACGATTTCAGTTGGGTTTAACTTGTGGATGCTTTCTAAATATGTTATAAAGGCAACATAAGCTTTTAAGGCAGAGAGCACTCTGTCTTTTTCTATGTTTATAATATTTTTCTTATAAAAACGTTTTCAAAATAATTTTTCTATTGAAATTTAAACGTATGTTTCATATGCTGAGAATGGCGGTTTAAAAACTGTGATTTAAGAGAGGTAGATTCCTACATGTAAAAAGAATCGGGGTGATAGTATGTTAAATATATATTTAACAGACCGAAACGGAAAACTACAAGAGATTGAGGAAATGCAAAAGGGGTGCTGGATTAATGTACTTCATCCAACAGAAGAAGAAATTCAATATCTAGTACAAACTTTAAATGTAGACTTAGATTTCATTAAAGACCCTTTGGATGATGAAGAACGCTCTCGTATTGAAAAGGAAGACAATAATACTTTAATTATCGTGGATATTCCGACAGTTAGACATGACGAAGAAGGAAATTCGATTTATGACACGATTCCAATAGGTATGATTGTGATGCCAGATTGCTTTGTGACAATTTGTTTAGAAGAAAACCCAATTTTTGAACGTTTTATTAATCAACGTATTAAAGAATTTTATACGTTTAAGAAGACGCGCTTTGCACTTCAGCTCTTATATACGATTTCTACTTATTATTTAAGATACTTAAAGCAAATAAATCGAAAAACAATTGATTTAGAGCATCAATTAAATCAGTCAATGAAAAATAAAGAGATTTTCACATTATTAGGCCTTGAGAAAAGTTTAGTATACTTTACAACGTCATTAAAGGCTAATAAAATTGTGATTCAAAAGTTAATGCGTAATAGTACATTTTTAAAAATGTATGAAGACGATCAAGATTTATTAGAAGATGTATTAATTGAAAATAAACAGGCTATTGAAATGGCGGAAATATATAGTCACATTTTAAGTGGAATGATGAATACTTTTAGCTCCGTTATATCAAATAATTTAAATAGTGTTATGAAACTGTTAACGTCAATTACGATCATTTTATCTTTACCGACGATGGTTTCTAGTTTCTTTGGAATGAACGTAAAGGTTCCGTTTGAAGGGGAAGCCCACGGTTTTGTAATTGTACTCATCATATGTGTAACACTATCTTTCACGTTAGCTTTTGTTTTTTGGAAGAAACGTTACTTTTAACGATAAAAAAGCTGCTCTAGCATAGTTATATAACTACGCTAGAGCAGCTTTTTTGCTATGAAATCTCAAATTTTGAATAGAATATAACTTGTACAATGTAATGTATATAAAGGGTATGTATTCCATATAAACCTTGTCCAATTAATGAAATGGGGTTAAAATTACATATTGTTAATGAAAAGTTGGAGGAAATACATCATGGAATTGTTTCAATTACCGAAAGCATTCCTGCAAATGAATACAATTTTTATCTCCATATTGATCGAAGCACTTCCTTTCGTGCTCATTGGTGTATTTATTTCAGGATTCATTCAAATGTTCGTGACAGAAGATATGGTAGCAAAATGGATGCCGAAAAACCGATTTCTGTCTGTTTTAGTAGCTACTTTTTTAGGGATGTTGTTTCCAGGTTGTGAATGTGGAATTGTTCCGATTGTAAGACGATTAATCGGAAAAGGGGTTCCGCCATATGCGGGGATTGCATTTATGTTAACTGGGCCAATTATTAATCCAGTTGTTTTATTTGCAACATACGTTGCCTTTGGAAGTAGTATGCACATGGTATGGTATCGTTCTATTGTAGCGATTATCGTAGCAATTATCGTTGGAATTATATTATCATTTATGTTTAGAGAACATCAATTAAGAGATGATCACTTCCCAGAAGTGAATCATAAGCGTCCATTACGTAAAAAAATGTGGGATGTATGTACGCATGCTGTTGAGGAATTTTTCTCGATGGGAAAATATTTAGTATTAGGTGCGTTAATTGCAGCTGCAGTTCAAACGTTCGTACAAACTTCAACACTTCTTGCTATAGGACAAGGGCCGTTCTCTTCACCAGCTGTTATGATGGGACTTGCTTACATATTATCACTTTGTTCAGAAGCGGATGCGTTTATTGCTTCATCATTCCAAAGTACATTTTCAACAGCATCACTTGTCGCGTTCCTTGTTTACGGACCGATGGTGGATATTAAAAATATGTTTATGATGCTTGCGACATTTAAAACGAAATTTGTAATTGTCGTTACAGTTACAGTTACACTTGTTGTTTATGCAAGCTCACTACTCATTTATGCGATGGGGTGGTAGGTTATGTTTCGAGCGTATATATTATTAGGTTTTACAATATTAATTGCGCAGCTTCATATTTCGGGTAACATTACGAAGTATATCAATATGAAGTATGCTTATTTATCAACAACAGCAGCAATTATTTTAGGTTTCTTAACGATTGTACAAATTATCGTCGTTTTCCAAAAAGAGCACCAAAAGGAAAAAGAGAAAAATGATTGCAGTTGTGACCATAGCCATTGCGGGCATGATCATTCAAAAGATGAGAATACATGGTGGAAAAAAGCATTTTCGTACTCATTGTTTTGTTTTCCGATTATCTCAGGCTTATTTTTCCCGATTGCAACGTTAGATTCAGATATTGTTAAGGCGAAAGGATTTCATTTTCCTGTTGCACAAGCAGAAAGTAAGGATCCATTTATGACAAGACAATTTCTAAGACCTGATACGAGCATTTATTACGGGAAAGAAGGATACCGCGGTGTAATGGAAAAAGGGAAGAAAGAGTTTGTTACGAAAGACAATATTAATTTGAAAGATGAAGACTTCCTAAAGGGTATGGAAACAATTTACAATTATCCTGGCGAGTTTACTGGGAAAAAATTATCTTTTAAAGGGTTTGTTTTTAGAGATGATTCTTCTAAAAAAGAACAATACTTCTTATTCCGTTTCGGTATTATACATTGTGTAGCAGATTCTGGTGTGTATGGTATGTTAGTGAAAAAACCAGAAGGTGTAGAATGGAAAAATGATGATTGGATTCAAATAGAGGGAGAAATTTCTACTGAATTTTATCAGCCGTTTCATGCGAATATTCCTGTATTAGAAGTAACGAAATGGAATAAAGTTGAACAGCCGAAAGAACAATATGTATTTAGAGGGGCCGATTGATAAGATCGGTTCTTTTTTGTGGACTAAAAGTTCTGAATGTTGTTAATATTAAACGTGTAGTTCATTTCGTATAGTGATTATTGAAATATTAGGGATAAATCATTAAAGGGGTGATAACAATGACAGAAGTAAAGGGGAAAACAGCCAATGAGTCAAGGGTGTTCAAAACGAGCCGAGTATTCCCAACAGATTTAAATGATCATAACACGCTATTTGGTGGGAAGATATTAGCGGAGATGGATATGGTTGCTTCTATTTCAGCATCCAGACATTCGAGAAAGGAATGTGTCACAGCATCTATGGACTGGGTCGATTTCTTACATCCTGTTCGTTCTTCAGATTGTGTTAGTTATGAATCTTTCGTAATTTGGACGGGAAGAACTTCAATGGAAGTGTTTGTGAAGGTAGTGGCTGAAGATTTAATCTCAGGTGAGAAGCGTATAGCGGCAACGTCATTCGTTACTTTTGTGGCACTTAGTAAGGAAAATAATCCAGTTCCTGTACCGCGTGTTATCCCTGAAACAGAAGAAGAGAAAGAATTACATCGTATTGCTGTGTTACGTGCAGAACAGCGTCATATACGTAAGGCAGAGAGTAAGAAAGTAGCCACATTGTTAACCTTTTGAGATGAATATTTAGCCATTTAATTTACTATAGTAGGCGGAAANGCGGACACCTAAAAATAGGTGTCCGCTTTTATAGTTTTTTCATCCACATATCATATGACAGTAGCTACTTAGCAGAAGCAAGCAGCACCGACGATGATTAAGAGGATAAATAATACGACTAGTAGCGCAAATCCATTACCATGTGCGAAGCCCATTGTTATTTCCTCCTTTTATTTTAAGATACAACATACAATATGCAAATGAGCTATTGTTTGATATGGACATATATCATGCAATGACATATTTTCTTGAATGATAATGTAATAAAAAAGGGAAGATATAGAAATAACAGTAAGTGGAGAAAGGAATTTATCCATGAAGCACTTTTTCGCTATAATTCTTTGTTTAATAGGTGTATTCATTTGGATGAACATCGATGTGGAAATGGGGAAGGAAATGGCTAGTGAATATGAATTAGGACAAGTTCGATTAGGTGAATTTCAACTATATACGAACGGTGAAGAGTTATATAGAAAATTATTTGACGATATAAACGATGCAGAAAAGTATATATATATCCATTTTTATATTGTAGGAAAAGATGAAATAAGCCAAGAGTTTTTACAGTTATTAGAGAAAAAAGCATCTAGCGGAGTAGAAGTGAAATTGTCAGTCGATCGGATAGGCGGATATAAGTTGAAGAAAAAGGTAATTAGCCGATTAAAGGAAAACGGTGTGAAGTTTACATTTAGTAAAAAACTGAAACTGAAAAATGTGTTCTATTCTTTGCATCAACGGAATCATAGACGCATTGTTACCATAGATGGAAAGATATCATACGTCGGTGGCTTTAATATCGGAAAGGAGTACCTTGGACAAGATCCGAAGTTTGGGCCATGGCGTGATTATCACGTGCGCATCCATGGTGATGGTGCAGCGGATATGGAAAGAAAGTTCGCCGAAGATTGGAAAGAAGATACAGGAGAAAAAATGCCTATACATGAAAGTATACCTACATTAGGGAATGTGAAATATCAATATTTATTTTCAAATGGAAAAGGCTTATGGGAAAAGTATGGGACACTTTTAAAAAAGGCTAAAAAGTCTTTAATTATCGCTACACCATATTTTGTACCAAGTAAAGAAATGGTGAAAGAGTTAAAAGCTGCATTAAATCGTGGTGTTAATGTAAAAATTCTCGTGCCATTTAAAAGTGATGCCATATTGTTAAAACAAGCTGCCTATCCATATTTGAAAGATATGTTACATGCTGGAGCGGAGATTTATCAATATCGAAATGGATTCTTTCATGGGAAAGTAACAATCATTGATGGAGAAATTGTTGATATTGGGACAGCGAATTTTGATAATAGAAGTTTTTATTTAAATTGCGAGTCTAACTGTATCATATATGATAAAACAGTTGTTGATGAAGTATGGAGTCGATTACAGGTAGACTTTCATAAATCAAAACGATTTTCTGAAGAAGATTTTGAGAAAATTAGTGGATGGGATTGGTTTTTAGCAAGAATAGCGAATGTTTTAGCATCATATTTATAGCATATGGACAAAAGAGAAGGGAGGCGCTTTAATGGACTGTATGAAAGAATTAATGAGATATAGTTATATACTAATATACAAGGTTGGAGAGTATGCTGGAAAGGTCAGAGACGAAGAATTAAAAAATCTATTACAGCACCATTTACCATATATGTTACAAGCATATAATGAACAAGTAAATTTTCAAGAAGGAGAGAATGTGCAGCATATAACCTGTGAAACAACGGAGTTTGGTTTGCATGAAATGGAAAAGGAAACAGTTAGTAAATATACAGGGGATATTCATATTGCAACCTGTTATATTGCGCACTTGAAACGATTAGCTTTAAAGTTTGCTCAAGTTGCAGTGGAAGTTGCTAATCCGGAGTTTCGCTCATTTTTGGAAAATTGTTTCTTGAAAATGAACCGTTACGCTTATAGTGTGTGGCAATATGTTATGAAGAAGGAATATAAGATTACACATCTATATGAAAATGAAAAGTTTGCATGAGAAACTAAGGCGGAATGGTATGCGCCTTAGTTTTTTTACGTCCATTGAGAGGGGAAAACTAGTTTTATTGTGTATCAATTGGAAATGAAATATATAAATTTAAATTAGGTTTTGTTATCAGAAAATTTACAAAAATTTACCGTATATTTACTGTTTTTCAATCTCTTCTTTAAAAATAGAGAGTAATATGAGGTTGTACATATTCTATCACAAGGGGGAAACGCAAATGAATAAATGGGTTAAATCATTAACTGCTATGGCACTTGCAAGTTCTTTATTAATGGTAGGTTGTAGTAAAGGTGAGGACAAGAAGAAAGAAGACGAAACAACAACACAACAAGAGGACAAAAAGGATAAAGAAACAAGCGGAACTGAGAAGTCTACGGATTCTAAAGAAAAGAAATAATGTAATAATAGAGCTTCCTCTTTTATATGAGGAAGCTTTTTTGTTGTAAATTGATTGAGATTATTGAAAAATAGAAAGAGAATGAAAGAGGGGGAAAACAAATGAAAGTATGTATATTGGGAGCAACAGGACGAGTAGGTTCAAATATAATTAATTTAGCATTAAAGGATTCAGCTGAAGTGACTGCATTAGCGCGTGATTTAAATAGAATAGAAATACAACATGAAAGGTTACGAGTTATAGAAGGTAATGTATTGAACGAAGAGGATATAAAGAAAGCGATAGAAGGAAGTGATATAGTAATTAGTGCACTTGGAACGGATCAAAATAGAACATTAGCGAAGAGTATGCCACAAATTATAAAGCAAATGGAAGAAGCAGGGGTTCATAAAATTATTACAGTAGGAACAGCCGGTATTTTACAAGCAAGAACAAATCCAAATTTATATCGTTTCCAATCAACGGAATCCAAAAGGAAAACGACAACAGCAGCAGAAGATCATTTGGCTGCATATAAGGTACTAAGTAATAGTAATAATTTATGTTGGACAGTTGTTTGTCCGACACATTTAATAGACGGTGAGGCGACAGAGGTATATCGAACTGAAAAAGATATATTGCCAGAAGGTGGATCAAAAATTACAGTGGGTGATACGGCACACTTTGCATGGGATCTATGTAAGAAAAACATATATGAAAATAGCCGAGTAGGTATTGCATATTAAAAAACCATCCCGAAGTCGGGATGGTTAAAAGATGATATAACATACGAAGATGATAATCATAATGATTTGGAGAATTGCTTTCGCTACTGTACTGCTTAAAAAACCAACTACAGTAGCGACTCCAACTAGAAAGGCATCTTTTGGCGCTTTTTTATGCACTAGTTCTGTTATAAATACTGATAAGAACGGTATGATAATAAGTCCGAATGGTGGGAAGAAAAACGATCCAACAATGATAGAAATCATTCCGACACGTTCGCCCCATTTAGAACTACCGTATTTTTTTAAGAAATATCCATTTGCAATAAAATCAGCAACGAAAATGAAAAGAGTGAAAATGACTTGAATAATCCAAAAAGAAGTTGTTAATTCTCCTCCATTTATACCGAAATGGTAAATCAAATATCCAGCCCAGACAGCTAGTATGCCAGGGATAATGGGATAAATAAAGGCGAGAAATGAAACAATGAAACAGGCAATGATACAAATTGTTAATAAAACAGTCACTTTATAGCTCCTTTTTAATATCTAGTTTATGTACAGCAACTTTTTTGACTTGATGTCCATCAAGTTCTAATACTTTAAATTGAAAACCAGCATATTCAATGGAATAGCCAGCTTCAATATTTAAGTCAACTGCTTGAGAGAGAATCCACCCTCCGATTGTATCTAAATCACTATCATCAATATGTAGGCCAAACATATCATTTACTTCAGAAATAAGTACCTTTCCATCTACAACAGTAAGCTTAGGTGTACGTTTTTCAATCATAGGTGGTTCATCCGCATCGAATTCATCTTGAATTTCTCCAATGATTTCTTCAAGAATATCTTCCATCGTTAAAAGTCCGGCAGTGCCACCATATTCATCCATAACGATTGCCATCTGAACGCGATTTTTTTGAAGGTGGACTAACGTTTTACGAATTGGAACTGTTTCAAATACAGTTAGAACAGGATGTATATAAGATTCAAGTGGTTTATAAATACCTTTCGTTTGATCATGGAATACTTCTTTCGTATTGATCATCCCAATGATATCATCTTTATCTTTTTCAATGATTGGATAGCGTGTATATTTCTCAGTAGCGACGATATCCATATTTTCTTCTAACGTATTTTCAGTAGATAAGCAAATCATTTCGGTACGAGGAACCATAATTTCTTTCGCAACTCGATCATCAAATTCAAAAATGTTATTTACATATTTATATTCGGTTTGGTTTATTTCACCGCTTTTAAAACTTTCACCTAAAATGAGTCGCAATTCCTCTTCAGAATGAGCAAGTTCATTTTCTTTCGCAGGTTCTAATCCGAGTAGTTTTGTGAAAAATATAGCTGCACTATTTAGTAGCCAAATGAATGGATACATAATTTTATCAAATAAAATAAGTGGTCTTGCAAATTTGAGTGTGATTGCTTCTGCTTTTTGAATTGCGAAAGACTTTGGAACTAACTCACCTAATACAACGTGGAAAAATGTAATAACACTAAAAGCAATAACAAAAGATAAAGTGTTAGCCATTGTTCCAGTAATATTAATTTTTTCAAAGAGCGGTCGTAGTATATGCTCCACAGTCGGTTCACCAAGCCAACCAAGCCCTAAAGAAGTGATCGTAATGCCGAGTTGACAAGCTGATAAATAAACATCTAAATTAGATAGGACACTTCTTGCAGCTAAAGCTTGTTTATTACCTTCATTTGCAAGTTGGTCAATTCGACTTTTACGTACTTTTACAACAGCGAATTCTGATGCGACGAAAAAGCCAGAAATAAGAATAAGTACAAATATGAGAAAAATATTTAATATGTCCAAGTGTGTTCTCTATTCCAAGGTTTGGAATAAAGATGTCACCTCCTGCAATTATGTTATACTTTTATAATAAATCCAAATGAAAAGAATAGTCAAAGGAAAAGGGTAAATATTGGTATGTTTCTGTAATAGTTTTTGAATTTGCTGTTATTTTGTCCGCTATACAAAAGGAATAACCCCTTACTTTTAGATTATAGAGGGTAATTTCAAATTAAGGTTTTGGAACACTTCTTGTTAAAGTATATGACTGTTGCTTGGAGTAGTTTGTGGTCCATAGTGTTTGAAGAAAAGAAAGTATGCTATATGGGATATAGAGTAGTAATAAGCCTATTGTAACAATTATGGGTGAATTTCCGCCAAATTGAACGATAAATTGTAACAGTCCACTTGTATGAAAAACGCATTCCATAAAAACGAATGAAAGAATAATGGAACCTAAAATTGATTTATGATTCGAAGTAAGCGCCAAAAACAATGTATCCACAAGAAAAGAATCATGTTTTATTTCATATTCATTTGTGTTTTTCAAGAAAGGAATCCATTTTTTTATTGCTTGCATAACGATAATCATGGAAGTACTACATACGATGATAAAAGATGAGTAGTAAGGAAGGTTTATAAATTGTGCGACGTATAGAAGTAGTAATAAGACTGAACATTGTAATACTACAGTGCAAAAAGAGTAAGGTATCCAATTCAATACAGTAGTAAACTTTTTAAACGAGTTAGGTACTTTGAAAAATAAATGGCCGATACCCAAACTTATGAAAAATCCGATCGCAAGGGTAAAAGTAAAACGAACAATCGATATAAAATATATTTCCCATATGTAAGGGAATAATGGTGTTGAATGATTAGAAGTATGTATCATTTGATTTGCTGAGAAAAAGATAGATTCATGCATCCAATCAACCTTTGGAATTGATATAGAAGAAAGCTGTGCGAAGTTTTGAAAAATGCTAATAAATCCATTTTGATAAGAGTAATTGTGTGTAATAAAAAGAGCTGGAATTGGACTTATGGCAAAAATAACAATAACACCAATTATTAATTTGTATATATGTGAGCGTAATAAGGACATATAACCACCTACTCTTGGAATATTCAGAAAATTCTTATTCTTATTTTAGCCGTTTTTGGAGCAAGTTACAATATATTTTTCTTCATGTATGGGCATATGGATAATTTTAAATTGTATTTAGAAATCTATTTTATGTGTGGAATATAAAGCAGAAACTGGTATGTAACAGTACAAATACAAAAAGCGTGAACAGTTTTGCATTTTCACGCTTTTTGTGTGGAATGAAGAGAATGTAGGGAAATGTTGAAAGGATTAAATAGATTTTTAAAATTGGAAAGTGATACCATAAAATTAAACGATGTTTAACTGATACATTCTAGAGGGGGGAGATAAATTGGGGGGAAATGAAAACGTATCAACGAAAGAAAAGATTTTAAATACAACATTGGAATTAATTAAAAAAGAAGGTTTTGAAAGGGTAACGATAAGAAAAATTGCAGCATTGTCAGATGTAAATATCGCGCTTGTAAATTACCATTTTGGTTCAAAAGAAAAGTTGATTAGTGAGACGATTAGAGTCTTATTAATTAGCTTTCAAGGCACTTTTTCTATTTTAGATAATATTACAGTGCCAGCAAAAGAAAGATTAAAAATATTTTTATTGGATTATGTACTAGTAATTCGGCAATATCCGAAGTTAGTTAGGAAGATTATTGCAATGGGAACTACGGCATTTACATCTCAATACGAATATGGGGATTTTTTGAAGAGGCTAGGTTTTAGTAAAGTGAAGAATATTTTGAGCGAAATAACGAATGAAACGGATCAGGAAATTTTAATGATGATGACAGTACAAATATTTGGATCTATTTTTCTTCCCACATTAATGATGCCAATTCTCGAATCAGGGGCAGATATAAAAGTACCATCTGTAGAAAAACAGATTGATTTCCTATTTGAACGCTATTTTTATAAAAATTGAGATAGTGGGTGATAGAGATGGCTAGTTTCTTTAGAAAGCATTGGTGTGATATAGGATTAGTGGTCGCTATTGTTGTCGTAGTTTGTTTAGTCGCGAATTTGGGAGAAATGAGTGAAATGAAAGTACTGTTATGGTTAAGTTTTGTGGCCATTTTAGTGCATCAATTTGAAGAGTATCGTTGGCCAGGTTATTTTGCTGGTCTATTTAATGTAGTTATATTTAAAAGTGATATACCAGATCGCTATCCATTAAATACGCAATCTGCTATGGTAATAAATATTTTGATTACGTATGTTTTTTATTTACTCCCGGTTTTCTTTCAAAATATAATATGGCTTGGGTTGGCACCTATTTTAATGGGATTTTTTCAATTCATATGGCATGGTATTTTTGCGAATATAAAAGCTAAAACAATATATAATCCGGGATTAGGTGCGGTTGTATTACTACATGTTCCAATTGGTTATGTATATATGAGATATATTCTTTTACACAATCTGGCTACAAATTTGGATTGGTTATTTGGGGTGATCTACTTTCTAATAGCTACCTATTTTTTAATTATAAAAGGAAATATATTAATGAAAAGTAAGGAGACAAATCATTACTTTTCTAAAAAGCAACTAGGTCCGTACAAATGATACATTGAAGTGATTCAGAATTCAGAGGAAGGGTTTTAGATGCTGAAGAAAGTGCAAGTGAAGGATTCATGAATAAATTATGACAAGAAAATGGAAAATTTTCAGAAAAATAAAATAAATTATTTATTTTTTTCTGAAAATATAATATAGTTATGGCACAGAAAGTATTTTAACATAAGGAGGCTTTTTATGAGGATTAAAGGGAATTACGTGCCGAAAAGGGAAGTTTTACTGTGCTCAAGTTCGATTACGATAGGGGAAGCGTTAGAGCATTTAAATAAAACGGGGTATCGTTGTGTACCAGTTTTAGATGAAAAAAAAGAGAAATTTTTAGGGAATATATATAAAGTAGATATTTTAGAATATAAAGGATCGCTTGATGAGAGTGTAATACAATTATTAAACGATAAAGAAGGATTTGTGAGAGAAGATTCATCTTTCTTTAAAGTATTTTTTACAATAAAAAAATTGCCATATTTATCAGTAGTTGACGAAAAAGGGATTTTCCTTGGAATTTTAACGCATAAAAAAGTTTTTGAGTTATTAGAGGATGCATGGGGCGTTCACTCTAGTAAATACTCTGTCATGATTGGAACGCAAGACTATAATGGAGCAATTCAAAAGTTATCGACAGTTTTAAAGAAATACACTGGTATTCAAAGTTTGATGACTTTTGATAATGATGCCTTATTAGTTCGGAGAATTATGTTTACATTAGGAGAAGAGTTTAACGACGGTGAATTAGAGACATTATTGAAAGATTTAGAAGATCACGGATTTAGAGTTGTGTATGTGGAAGAGATGAAAAATCCACGTGAAGTTGAAACGATAGAGTAACATACAAAAGCCATCTAATTATCTTGGATGGCTTTTGTTATGTTACGTGTGTAAAGTTATTTGAAAATAACGATAGGATAATAGGAGAGATTGTAACAATATTTGTGTAAGAGAATAAAAATTGTAGATAATTTCGATTTTCAAAAAAATCAATTTGAAAATATGTTTTTATTTTGCAACTAAATATGTTACTATATGTGTGATAAAAACAAAGAGGTCTGACAACTATACTCCACGTAATAACACTCTAATGATGTAAAAATTCAAAAAAATCAAAATTCGAAAATAACAATTGTATTAATGATTAGAGTAAAAATAAGGGGAATGGAGAAATTATGGAGAAAGACACTGCTTTGTAAGGGGCATATTTTATCATCTTGAGCAGAGAGGAGGATGCATAGCATATTGTAAAATATAGAGATAAACAATGGAAAAGTGCTATGCAAATGAAGAGCATGAAGGGACGTTTAAGGCCAGGTGATACGGTAGCAATTGGTTTAATGCTATTTGCATTATTTTTAGGAGCAGGAAATTTAATTTTTCCGCCAGTTTTAGGTCAACAAGCAGGAGAGAATGTTTGGATTGCTACAATAGGATTCCTTGTAACGGGAGTCGGATTACCCCTACTAGCTGTAACAGCTGTCGCGTTTGTAGAGGGGGACTTGAAAGCGCTGTCTTCTAGAGTCCACCCTATATTTGCGTTTATTTTCCCATTGATTAGTTATTTAGCAATTGGACCATTTTTCGCAATCCCGCGTACTGGAGCTGTTTCGTTTGAAATGGGTATGAAGCCGTTTTTATCAGAGGCAATGGTTTCAGAGTGGTACATGCTATTTCTTTTCACGATAGTTTTCTTCGGAATAACGTGGTATTTATCATTAAATCCATCTAAATTAGTGGATTGGTTCGGAAAGTTTCTTACGCCACTATTGGTATTAATTGTCGCTGTTATTGTCGGAAAGGCAATTATTGATCCAATTGGAGAGCCGGCTGCGCCGTTAGCTGCTTACAAAGAAAATGCTTTCTTTGGTGGATTTATTCAAGGATATTTAACGATGGATGCAATTAGTGCTCTCGTATTTGGAATTGTCGTTGTACAAGTTATTCGCTCTAAAGGGATAAAAGAGAGTAGTCAAATTGCAAAAATAACAGTCGTATCAGGTATTATTGCTGTACTTGGTTTAACGTTAATTTATTTATCACTTGCTTATCTTGGTTCAACAAGTACATCACTTGGTGTCTCAGAAAACGGTGGTCTTATTTTAACGAATGTTGTAAATGAGCTATATGGGACGAGTGGTAAAATTTTATTGGGGCTTGTTATTATACTCGCTTGTTTAACAACTTCTGTTGGGTTAACATCTGCGTGTGCGGGTTTCTTTACAAACTTATTCCCAAAACTTTCACATAAAACGATTGTAACAATGGTATGTGTATTTAGTTTAATTGTATCTAACCTAGGTTTAACACAATTAATCGCCGTAACATTACCTGTGTTAATGATCATTTATCCAGTTGCAATTGTATTAATCGTACTTTCGTATTTCCATAAGTGGATTGGGAAGCGTAATACAATTTATATTGGAGCTATTTTAGGTGCATTGTTAATTAGTTTCTTTAACGGTTTAGAAAGTGCGAACATTAAAATTGACGTGATTTCTAATGTACTACAAATGTTACCGTTATATAACGAAGGAATCGGATGGTTAATTCCATCATGTATTGGCGGGATTCTCGGTTTCTTCCTCTATAAATCAAATGAATCAAGTAAATTACAAAAGAAAGGTGCTTAGGCACCTTTCTTTTTTTGAAGGGGATTTTTATATTTTGTCTAAGTAATAATTGGGAGGAATGATAAAATGGCTAATTTTGAAGATTTTTTAAATTTGGATTTGCGAATTGGAACTGTAATACATGCAGAGGAATTTAAAGAAGCGAGAGTTCCAGCGATTAAACTAGAAATTGATTTTGGAGAAATTGGGATAAAGCAGTCAAGTGCTCAAATTACGAAAAGGTATAGCCCAGAAGGTTTAGT
Organism: Noccaea caerulescens; assembly: GCA_900406465.1. Taxonomy (NCBI): domain Eukaryota; kingdom Viridiplantae; phylum Streptophyta; class Magnoliopsida; order Brassicales; family Brassicaceae; genus Noccaea; species Noccaea caerulescens. The sequence continues at coordinate 451,362 of OVBC01000002.1, read as the reverse complement.
CGGTCAACAAATTGTTGCTGTTGTAAATTTCCCGCCAAAGCGTGTAGCTGGATTTAAATCGGAAGTGCTTGTGCTTGGCGGCGTTCCTGAAGCTGATGATGTTGTGTTGCTTCAGCCTAATATGGAATTGCCAAATGGAACAAAAATTAGCTAGGGTGAAGGCAGGGGCTAATATGGGTATCGGACGAGAATATTTACAATGTGCGATTTCGAACTTTAAAGCAACAAAGAAGCAAGGGGAACGGGCACTTTCTCAATTATCATACGAACAAATACAATGGTCTTCTCATGAAGAAACAAATAGTATAGCGATTATTATAAAGCATCTGCATGGTAATATGCGTTCTAGATGGACGGATTTTTTAACATCTGATGGTGAAAAAGTTGATCGTGACCGAGATGGTGAATTTGAAGGAGGCTATTCTTCAAAGAAGGAAGCCCTTGCAGCGTGGCAAGAAGGATGGGAATACGTTTTTAATACGATGAATACGATATTGCCGGAACATCTATTGAAGACGGTATACATTCGTGGTGAAGCTCATACGGTCCTGCAAGCAATTGAAAGGCAAATTTCTCATTATGCATTGCATATTGGACAGATTATTTACATCGGTAAAATGTTAAAAGAAAATGAGTGGCTATGTTTAAGCATTCCTAAAGGACAGTCAACTCGTTATGTAGAGAAAAAACGTTCAACATAATAATAAGAAAGAAACCGATAAAAAATGGGGAAAAAGAAAGTCAGCCAAATAATAGATGGTTCTGTAATCATAAGAATACTGCCAAAAATAAGTCCATATACAATAAGAAAGAAATTGAAAAGTGTATTCACAGGGAGAAACCGTGAGATGAACACTTGCTGTCGTTTAAAACAATCACTGTGAAATAAATAAAAGCGGAAGCACCATGTGGCTGTAATAAGATCTTTCTTTCTTACAATTCTTTTTTTGCATGTATGACAGATAAATGGTGGTTGCATTTCATTACGCTCCATTTTTTATTTTCATAATAATGTGAGACAAAAGTAGGTACAAAGTGTAAGTTCCTATATACGCTCCTGCAATAAGGAAAAATGGATTCAGTAAAATTCCATGAATGCTTGTCATGAAAACTAAATCTTGTATTAAAACATCGTATATATTAATGGAAATAATTGTACCGAGTACATACAGTGCCAAGTACGCAGAAATATGTAGCACAATAGAGACTTTTGGATGCTTAGCGGACAAATAAAAAATGAATGATAGAGCGATTGGTAATATTCCTATTAATAGCTTCAATTCATTTCACCTCATTAACAATATAGCCGAAATTTTAACGGTCTATTCTCTAGGGCTTGTACATAACTTGAAATAGAGAGGTGATAGTATGAATCGGGGCTTTTTTTTTATGAAGTTTACAAGCATGCGTAAGTTAGTTTTATTTGTTATTACTACAGTGCTAGCGACTTTTTTTCTTATTAGTATGATGGTAACCTCTATGAAAGAGACGAAGTCAACGTATTTATATAATTGGTTAAATGAGTTATCGATGAATGGTTACATGTATGTACTTGGAAAAGAGAATCATTATTTTACACAGGAGTATCGAAATTTGAATCAAGATTTTTCAATTTCTTCTTTTCTCTTTTCTATGGCTACAAATATTCGCTTTAATGATGTACGCAGTTTTGTCGGGAAAGAGCTCCCTGGGTTTGGTAAGTACGATACAGAAATTGTTATTGCGGGTGAGGGTACAAATTATTCTAACTTACCGATAGAGTCGAGTGTCCCTCTTGAAGAAGTAGTGAAGGAACGGACTAGTGGAACTGGACAAGCACCTAAACAAGATACGAGTAAAGAGAAAAAACAGCCGTCCCAAACGACCGGGAAAAGACAAGTTGCGTTTATTTATCATACACATAGCTGGGAATCCTATTTACCTTTACTTAACTTAACGAATGACCCGAATCCGAATAAAGCAACGAGTTCTGTATCGAATATTTCTATATTAGGAGACCGTTTCCGTGAACAACTAGAAGGTGAAGGAATTGGCGCCACTAACGATAAGAGTGATGTTGGTCAAAAGTTAATAAGTAAAGGTTTAAACAGTAATAGTTCGTATAAGATGTCACGAGAAATTGTGCAGCAAGCTATGGCTGGAAATAAAGATCTTCAATACTTTTTTGATTTGCATCGTGATAGTGCCCGAAAGAATGTAACGACAAAAACAATTGGAGATAAATCATATGCAAAGCTTGCATTTGTAGTAGGGAAAGGAAATAAAAACTATGAAAAAAACTTACAATTAGCGACAGCTTTACATGAGGCGATTAATAAGAAATATCCAGGAGTGAGTCGTGGGGTCATTCAAAAAGGGTTCCAGACAGGAAATGGAATCTATAATCAAGACCTATCAGGACAAGCGATATTAATAGAAGTTGGCGGTGTAGATAATACAGAGGAAGAATTGAATCGATCAATTGATGCACTTGCTAAAGCATTTGGTGAATATTTTTGGCAGGCAGAAAAAGTGAATGGATAAAGTGAAATTTAAATTGGTGAGAGACCTCACCTGATGAAGATGAGTTCACAGTATTTTTGAAAAAACGTAAGTGTAATGCTTGCGTTTTTTCTTTGTAATGATGAGACGTCACAGAATAGACATAATTTGTCGTTGTTATAGTAATATCGAAATTTGTCAATTTATAGTAGGAGATTTACAAAGGGATTTTCGGGAAAGTAGAGAAAATCTTTTTATAAGGAAAACTTTTTATTATGAAACTGGTAGGGTGATTGAAGTGATTAGGGAAATCAAAATAGAAGATGCAGCATCATTTTTGCAATTAAGTAAGCAATTAGATGAAGAAACGAAGTTTATGTTATATGAACCAGGAGAAAGAAAAACTACAGCTGAGCAACAAGAAAAAATGATCCATCGCTTTATAGAAAATGAATATGCAACAATATTTGTAGCAGTTGAAGATGAGAGGATAGTAGGTTTTATATTAGTGAATGGAAATAACATTCAAAGAAAGAGGCATGTAGCAACCATTGTAATTGGTATTTTGCAAGAGTATAACGGGCGAGGTATTGGGACGAGATTGTTTAAAGAGGTTGAGAAGTGGGCAAAATTACATGATGTATGGCGTTTAGAATTAACAGTAATGGCCCACAATACAAGAGCTCAGGCACTATATAAAAAAGCTGGATTTGAGAAAGAAGGTGTCAAAAAAGCTGCTCTTATTATCGATGGAAAGGGCATCGATGAGTATGAAATGGCCAAATTATTAAAATAAGAGGTCGTTATATGAAAAAAAGATGGGCACTACTTGGTATCATAGCTGCAATAATTATTGTTGGAGTAGCAGGAATCAATTATAAAATGTATAAGGATAAGCAGGCGCGGGAAGTAAGTGTAAATAGCATATTTCCGAAAGCAAAAGAAACGATTGCTAATATGGATGGGGATATTGCGGTAATTAATAATCCGAATTCAATGCTTGTACTTGTGAATAAAAGTAGGCGTTTACCAGATGGGTATAGACCGCCAGATTTAGTTATTCCGAAAGTGCGCTACTCTAGTGAAGGTGATCAAGAAAAGAAAAAGATGAGAAAAGAGGCAGCGAGGGCGCTTGAGGATATGTTTCAGCAGGCTGACAACGAGCGTATTTTCCTGTTTGCAGTTTCTGGATTTAGATCTTTTGATCGACAAAAAGCATTAAATACGATGTATAAAAAACAAGATGGAGAAGCAAAAACAGCAATGTCTAGCGCGGTTCCTGGTACAAGTGAGCATCAAACTGGACTAGCTATGGATATTACGTCTCAATCTGCTAAATTTCAGTTAGAGACGGTTTTTGGGGAAACGAAAGAAGGTCAGTGGCTTTCTGAAAATGCCCATAAATTTGGTTTTGTGATTCGATACACAAAAGCGAAAGAGACGATTACGGGCTATCGGTATGAACCATGGCACGTAAGGTATGTGGGAAATCCACAAGCTACATATTTGTATGATAATCAACTGACGCTTGAAGAAGTAACAGAGTGAACAATTGAGGGGAGAGGCGTACAATGACGATGTTATATAAGAAAAAAGTACATGCATATATTACAAGAGAAAAAGAGGGGGTTATGCAATTACTTGTTTTTAAACATCGTGATATACATGAAGCTGGTATTCAAGTGCCAGGGGGAACGGTTGATGAAGGTGAAACGTTAGAAGCGGCTATATTGCGTGAAGTACAGGAAGAATCCGGATTGCGTCATTTATGCATAGAGCGTTTTTTAGCAGATTACATTATACATATGAAAGAAAAACAGGAATATGAAAAACGCCACTTTTTCCATGTAACTTTACTAACAGATGTAAAGGATACTTGGGAACATATTGTAAGTGCTGGTGAGGAAGATAAAGGATTAGTATTTTGCTACGAATGGATTAATATTGCAAAATGCCCTGAATTAGCTGGGAAACAAGGTGAGTTTTTAAATTTGTTAGATGAAGTATACGCACAGTAATGTAAGAGTCTGAAGCGAAGGTTAATCCGTTTCAGACTTTTTTTATTTTTCGGGAAATTAAAGGTGTTTAAATAAGGAAATTGAATTTCTTTAAAGGGATATTAATTTAGGATGTGTTGAGGTGAAAAAATGAAAAAGTAAGGGGTATACGCTAAAAAAGTTCATATAAGGGAGAATATAAATGGAAATTCAGTTTAATCCAATCTTAAAAACGGAACTAACAATTCAAGATATTCAAAATGAAATGGAATCTGGAAAGTTAACTTCAAAAGAGCTAGTGATGTATTATCTCTATAGAATCGCAAAGTATGATCAAGACGGACCGAAAATCAATTCAATTTTAGAAATCAATCCAGATGCTATTTTTATTGCAGAAGCGTTAGATCATGAAAGAAAGACAAAGGGTGTAAGGGGTCCGCTACATGGTATACCTGTTTTGGTTAAGGATAATATTGAAACGAATGACTCCATGCATACAAGTGCAGGTACGATTGCTCTAGAACAAAATATAAGTAGTGAAGATGCATTTCTCGTTACTAAACTGCGAGAAGCAGGGGCCGTGATAATAGGAAAAACGAATATGACAGAATTAGCAAATGCAATGTCTTTTAAAATGTGGGCTGGATATAGTGCAAGAGGTGGTCAAACACTTAATCCATACGGAACGGGTAAGGATGGTATGTTTGTTGGGGGCTCAAGTACAGGCTCTGCGATAGCAGTTGCCGCTAACTTTACAGTAGTATCTATTGGGACAGAAACCGATGCTTCTATTTTGAGCCCCGCTGTTCAAAACTCTGTAGTTGGCATTAAACCGACTGTCGGTCTAATTAGTCGTAGAGGAATTATTCCATTCACTTATTCGCAAGATACAGCTGGACCATTTGCTAGAACAGTAACAGATGCCGCTATTTTACTAGGGAGCTTAACTGGAGTGGATGAGAAAGATGTAGCAACTCGTAAAAGTGAAGGTAGGGCATATCCGGATTATACATCTTACCTTGATGCTAATGGTTTAAATGGAGCGAAAATTGGTGTGTTTAACGACGCACCAAAAGATTATTACGAAAATGGTGAGTATGATGAAAAATTGTTTAAAGAAACGATCCAAGTATTACGTAATGAAGGAGCGGCAGTAGTAGAGAATATTGATATTCATTCTTTTCATAGAGAATGGAGTTGGGGAGTTCCGCTTTATGAACTGAAGCATAGTTTAGATAACTATCTTTCTAAATTACCTTCTACTATTCCGGTACATTCTATTTCGGAGTTAATGGAGTTTAATAAAAACATGGCAGAAAGAGCTTTAAAATATGGACAAACTAAGTTAGAGAGAAGAAAAGATTTTCCTAATACGTTACGAAATCCAGAATATTTAAATGCGAGATTAGAAGATATATATTTTTCTCAAGAACAAGGCATTGATTTTGCATTGGAAAAATATAATCTTGATGCGATACTGTTTCCTTCCTATATAGGTTCTACTATATGTGCGAAAGCGGGTTATCCGTCTATAGCAATACCAGCAGGGTATATGGAAAGCGGGAGACCTTTTGGAATTACGATTGCAAGTACTGCCTTTAGTGAAGGGATATTAATTAAGCTAGCTTACGGTTTTGAACAGGCGACAAAACATAGAAAAATCCCGAACTTGTCATGAACAGAATAAACAAAAAGGACAGGGAATTCCTGTCCTTTTTGCTGTGTTGACTACAGTGATAGATTATTCTACTCTGGTTTATAATATTTTAATAAACTGAAAGATAAACAAGCGGAACATAAAATAAGAATAGAAGCGATTATATAAATTGTACGGACACCGAACATATCAGTAATAATGCCAACGCTAAGCATAGAAAGACCAGAAGTTGTTGAAAGAAGGGCGCCATGTGCTGTATACATTTTTGATAATAAAGAAGGGGCGACACTTGATTGTAAAACTGTCGTTTGAGAAATATCTCTAATTTGATAACATGGTCCCATTAGAACACATAGAAAAAGCGCAATAAATCCGCTGCTCGTCATACCATATAAAAATGTAAGAATGCTAAACATAAGAGAGCCAATCGACATGGAGCGTATTAAATTGTTTTGAATATAGGAACTCATTTTCCATGCTAATAGACCACCGATTAACGTACCAACATAATAACTTGTATTAATATATCCCCACCATTCTTCGCTTTTATGAAGAATAGACGTAACATATGCCATTGTAATAGCACCAATCCATATTGTCCCTGCGAAAGTTTCAATTAAGTCCATATATGTAACGGTACGGAGAGAAGGATTTTGAAATAAGAGTTTCCAACCTTCCGATAAAGCAGTACTTTTTGAAGAGGGAGGGTCTGCTATTCGTTCAGTATGTATGGTATGTAATGAAAAGTGTAATGCAATGCATCCAAAAATCATCAACATGTTATTAATCATGAGTGTAGATGTAGCGCCAATGAGAAGAACGATAACACTCGTAAATGAATAAGCGGCGGCTTGCGCAATTTGTGTTGAAAAGGAAAAGATACTATTTACTTTTACTAATTTTTCTTTTGGTGTAAGGCGCGGAAGAATGCTGTATAGTAATGGAGCACTCCATCCACTACATAATGAAATGAAAAAAATAAAAGTTAATAGAGCTATAATATTTGTGGATAAGACCGGAAATAAAATCATTAATAATAGTAAAAAGACTGTTTTTAGCCATTGTAGCGTATATAACAACGTATAAGGTGGAAAACGATTTACTATAAGAGGTGCAGAGATGTTAGCAATTAGATTTGTGATAACTTGTAATAGTGGAAAAAGAGCAGTAATAGTAGCTGATTTAGTTGCTATATAAATATGAGTTGTAATAATCATTACATATACGATGTCAGCAAGAGTAATGCATATTTTGGAACCTAAGTAGTAAGTTAGTGACTGGTTTTTCAATAAGAATACCACCTCTAAAAAATAGTATTTAGTAATTAGAATAATTGTAGTTTAAAAATTAAAATTTTTAAAGAATTTCATTTTTTGTCACTTTTTGAAAGGAATTTTCATGTATAATGAAGAATATATTGATATAGTATTATATTAATAATCATTGTAACAGTGAGTATGTACAATAGCTTGTAGCAAACGCCCAAGTGTAAGAAAGGGCGGATAAACCATTCTTTTCTTCATATACATATAGAAAATGAGAAAGAAAGTGAGGGTTGCATATGGCTGCTTGGGTAATTTGGTTTATAATAGCTGGTATTTTATTTATCGCAGAAATGTTGTCGATTACATTTTACATGCTTTGGCTTGGAATTGGGGCTGTTGTCGGAGGTCTTATTGCTTTGTTTGCTCCTGATGCACTACTGTTACAAGTTACTGTTGGTGCAATTGTAAGTTTAACTTTGACATTCTTTACGAAAAGAATTTCAAAAAACTTTCGAGAAGCAAAAGGTTTTACTGATACAGTAGATATGCTTGTTGGTAAAAAAGGGATTATTATGCAAGCGATTACAAATGAAGCGAATGGTATTGTAAAGGTGGATGGAGATACTTGGACAGCTATTGCAGATTCTTCAATTGATGCTGGAGAAAAAGTCGTTGTTATAAAGAGGCATAGTACTATATTACAAGTGAAAAAGGAGAGTGAATAAATATGGTAGCATTAACGTTAACGATTATATTCGCACTAATTGTAGTTACATTTATCGCATTAACAATTAAAATTATTCCTCAGCAAAAAGTTGGGGTTGTTGAAAGATTTGGTAAGTTTCAACGTATCATGCACCCTGGGTTAAATATTTTAATACCAATTGTAGATCGTGTCCGTGTATATCATGACTTACGTATTCAACAAACGAATGTACCACCGCAAAAGGTAATTACGAAAGATAATGTTCAAGTAGAAATTGATACAATTATTTTCTATCAAATTGTTGAACCAGAACTTGCGACATATGGTATTTCAAACTATGAATATGGTGTTCGTAATATTACTTCAGCAACGATGCGTCAAATCATCGGTAAAATGGAACTAGATGAAACGTTATCTGGTCGTGAAAAAATTTCAACAGAAATCCGCTTAGCGCTTGATGAAGCAACAGAAAAATGGGGCGTACGTATTGAACGTGTCGAAGTTGTTGATATTAACCCGCCAAAAGATGTGCAAGCATCAATGGAAAAACAAATGAAGGCTGAGCGTAATAAACGTGCGATTATTTTAGAAGCTGAAGCAGCAAAACAAGATAAAGTTCTTCGCGCTGAAGGGGAAAAGCAAAGTAAAATCTTGATGGCTGAAGGGGATAAAGAAGCGCGTATTCGCGAAGCTGAAGGTTTAAAAGAAGCGAAAGAATTAGAAGCGCAAGGGGAAGCAAGAGCAATTGAAGAAATCGCAAAAGCAGAACAAAACCGTATTGAATTGCTTCGTGAAGCGAATATAGATGAACGTATACTTGCTTATAAATCATTTGAATCATTAGAAGAAGTTGCAAAAGGACCAGCAAATAAAGTCTTTATTCCGTCTAATGCAATTGAAACACTTGGTACTCTTGGGGCAATTGGAGAAATATTTAAAGAAAAACAAGCGAAGAAACTACCTTCAAATGATACAGGAAAAGAACAATAAAAGTGAGGAAGAGAAATGGGATACCATTTCTCTTTTTTTGTGCGTATATTCCGAAAAGCTTGTACATATCCATGTATAAAGAAGGTGATGCAGTGAAAAAGTATGCAACTCGAATACATGGGAAGAAACTAATTTCGTTACTCCTTTTATATGCGCTAATAGTAATTATGATAGCGTCGATTCTGACGTCACTTTTACATACAATGAAATCGAATTATGCAAATCAATGGTTTGGAAAAGTATCGATGCAAGGTTTTGTTCAAATGATAGAAAGTGAGAATCGCTATTATGGATTTGATTATTTTAAGCAGAATAAACGAGAGTCAGTTGGGAATTTAATGTTCTCTATTGCGACAGATTTGAAGATTAAAGATTTAAGAACATTTGTCGGTAAAGAAGTACCTGGTATGTCAAAGTATTATTCTAACATTATCGTAGCTGGGGAAGGGACAAACTTGACGAATATCCCAAATGAATCTAGTGTACCGATTGAAGAAGTAACGAAAGAGCGGAAAGTAGCAAAAGATAAAGTTACAGAAGCGGAAAAGAATAATCCGGTTCAGAAAAAGAACGGAGCGAAAAAAGGTGAGAGTGCAGTATATATTTATCATACACATAGCTGGGAATCCTTCTTTCCATTATTACCAGGGGCAACTGATCCATCTAGCCCAGATGTAAATGTGTCCTTACTAGGAAAACGTATGAAGGAACAACTTGAGGGGCAAGGAATTCCAGTAATTCACGATAAAACGAATATGGGTGATTTATTAGCGAGTAAAAAGTGGGTATGGTATCAGTCATATAAAGCGTCTCATGAATATGTAAAAGAAGCATTAGCACAAAATAATAAAATTGCGTTTCCGATTGATATACATCGTGATGACCAGCGTAAGAAAGTAACAACAAAAGTAATTAACGGGAAATCGTATGCAAGATTATATTTTATAATTGGGATGGAAAATGAAAGGCGTGCTGAAAATGAAAAAATTGCAAGAGCAATCAATAGTTATTTAGATGAAAACTACTACGGATTAAGTAGAGGGATTTTTCCGAAGTATAAAAAAGATGGAAATGGCGTTTATAACCAAGATTTATCGAAAAATGCGATGTTAATTGAAGTTGGTGGTGTTGATAATACGTTAGATGAATTATATAACACAATTGATGTGTTAACAGAAGCGTTTAGTAAATATTATTGGAATGATGCGGAAAAAGTGAATGGATGAGGGACGGGAGACCGTTCCTTTTTTATTTTGAAATCTTAAAATGTGATATAATGGAATTTTATGAATGTTAAATAAAGGGAGAGAGAAACATGCAAATACTACTAATACGCCACGGAGAATCAGAAGCTGATATTTTACATGTGCATGAAGGACGAGCTGATTTTGAGTTAACTGAAAAAGGGAGACAACAAGTACAAAAACTTGTACAGAAAGTGAAAAAAGATTTTGCACCAGATTTCATTTGGGCAAGCACATTAAAACGTGCTCGTGAAACGGGTGAAACATTAGCAGAAGTAATTGGTTGTCCAATTCAATTAGAAGAGGAATTAATGGAGTTTAATAATGGAATACAAGCTGGCTTATCATTTGAAGAAGCAAAGAAATATCCAGAACCAAAGTTTCTTCATGACCGTTTTGAAAACGGAGAGTCATTTATTGAGTTTCGAATGAGAATAGAAGGGATTTTTTCTAAAATTGTGACAGAGAATACATATGATCGAATTGCGATTGTTGCCCATGGAGGCGTAATTAATAGTCTATTACGTGCATTTTTCAATATGCCAATTTCAATGGACTACTATTTCAAAATGGGAGATACGGGAATAAGTTTAATTGAAATTGAGGGTGAACAAAAAACGGTGCATTTCATTAATGATACGAATCATTTGGACGGGATGTAAAGACTTATGTACAAAGTTGCATTTTTTGATGTTGACGGTACGCTTTTAAGCGAGATTGATAGAAGTATGCACGAAAGTACAAAAGAAGCGGTACAAAGATTAATAGATAAGGGGATTCACGTAGTTGTTACAACAGGGAGACCATATAGTTTATGCTCACAATTTAAGGGGTTAGGCATAAATACGTATATTTCTGCAAATGGTGCACATATAAAATGTGGGGAAGAAGTTATACATAAATCAGTACTTTCAAGCGAAATCGTTCATGATATTTCAAATTTTGCTGAATTACATGGTCACAGTGTTTCTTACTTTACAGAAGAATTTGCAATGAATGATATTGCCTCCAAAGATGAACGTGTCATACGAGCGTTAAATGAAACTTTAAATTTAGAGCGGTATCCTGACAAAGTTAAAAACTTGTCAGATGAGATGTATTGCATATGTCTGTATGCCGATGAAGCAGAAGCTCAAAAATTCATTGAAAGATATCCAGCACTTACGTTTGACCGTTTTCATGGTTACGTTATAAATGTATTGGAAGATAGTAAAGTATCGAAGCTAACTGCAATTCAAAAAGTATTGGAACATTTAAATATTAGTAAATCAGAAGCCATTGCTTTTGGTGATGGTGGAAATGATATTGAGATGTTGCAGTATGTAGGATTAGGAGTTGCGATGGGAAATGGTGGAGAGGAGTTGAAGAGAAGGGCTGATTTCGTTACAACGAAGGCGAGTGAAGGCGGAATTTCTTATGCCTTAAAGAAGTTACGCATTATTTAAAACTGATAGCTAGTCAGTGTGAAAAATCCTGTTTTAATAATAGGATTTTTTTGTTCAACAATGTGCTTGCAATAAAAGGAAAAATATGAGTATAATGAGAAAGTAATTAGGTAAGCTAATTATTAACGAGAAAGGAGAGTGAAGATGAATGGATTCAAGAAAAGATTCTCTTCCTTTAGGGATTGAGCCGTACGCAGAGTTAATCAAAAAGACAGCATCAGCGGAAACGGATCCAATCGCAGCAAAACTTGGTTTGTTAATGTTATGGACGTCTGATAATGTTCTTGATGCTGTTGACGTAGATTTAGCTCCACTTGGTATTTCAGAGAGTAAATTAGATTTTTTACTATTGTTTATTTTGCGTGAAATGGAAGCGAATGGGGAAGAAGTGAACATGAGTCCTTCGGATATTGCGAGTCGATTAGGGATTACACGTGCTTCTGTCACTGGCTTATTAGATTGGATGGAGAAACGAGAGTTAATCGTAAGATTCCACCATTCTAAAGATCGAAGAAGATTAAAGGTGAAAATTACTCCGAAAGGAAAAGAACTAGTTACACATTCTTTACCAACTTTTTGGTTATCTTGCGCTTCGTTAGTTGATGGCTTTAATCAAGAAGAGCGTCAAGTTTTAGAAAAGCTATTAAATAAAATGCAAGCAACTATGCAGGTGAAATTAGGAGAAGGTAGGTAAATAAGTTGATTATGAAGATCAACTTATTTATTTGGACATATAATTAGCTTGCCTTATTATATGTTTAACTAACTTTTTGCACGGTGATAATTTTTGCTATGTAATTAAAATAAATAAGAGTTAAAGGAATGCTATTTTAGTGATCTAGAGGTTTTAAACTAATAAAAATAAATGGTAATAAGGGAGAGAGTTTATGATGGAAATAGGAAAGGAAGTAAATAGTGAAAAGAATTATACAATAATGACAGCTGTATTATGTTGGTCGGGTATGGTAGTTATGTCTAGCCTATATGTAACAATACCTTTAATCTCTCTATTTTCAAACATTTTTAATACGTCATTAACACACTCGGCAGCTACAGGAAGTATATTTTCTGTTGGCTTTGCTATAGGGTGTTTGTTATTTGGGGCAATCTCTGATAAATATGGACGAAAAAAAGTGATTTTTATTGGATTGCTTGCACTGTCGATAGTTTCTTTTTGCTTAGGGTTTGTAGATAGTTTATTTTGGCTTGTTATTTTTAGAGGTATACAGGGGATAGCCGCAGCTACATTTTCTCCAGTAGCGTTAGCCTACGTTGTAGAAATGTTCCCAGTAGAAAAAAGGGTTACAACAATAGGGTTTGTTAGTATCGGTTTTTTAGTAGCTGGAATTGTAGGGCAGGTAATAAGTATTGCTGTTAGTCAGCATTTTGGATGGCATATGGTTTTCTTTCTTCTTAGCATTGTCTATATAAGTACTGCTATATGGGTTTATTATTCTCTTCCGAAAGGAGAGACGTCTCAATCCTATACTGATATTTTGGAACCAATTAAACAGATGGGTAAAGTTTTTACAAATAAAAGCTTAGTATTAAGCTATATAATTGCATTCGTTTTATTAATGGCTTTTGTTAATATGTATACTGTTTTAGGGAATTATTTGAGCTCTCCTACTTACAATTTAACTGCGGAACAAATCCTTTATTTTCGCTTAGCAGGGCTGTTTGGTATGTTGCTGTCACCACTTGCAGGTCGTTTAACAAAGAGGTTTGAAATAAGGAAAGTTCTTCAAGGAGGATTGTTGATTGCTATTTTTAGTCTAAGTTCAATGGGCTTTGTTTCGTATCTATTTCTACTTGTAATGATGAGTGTCTGTTTTGTAATAGGTATTGCTATATCCGTTCCGTCTTTAGTTTCTCTTGTAGGTCAATTAGGAGGGAAAGCAAGGGGAATAGCGGTATCTATTTATACTTTTATTTTATTTTTAGGTACTAGTATAGGGCCTATCATTTCTATTTATCTTATGAAAATAGGAGGTTATGCTCAAACATTTATTTTATTAGGAATGATACTTTTTATTGGTTTTGTAGCTTCTCTATTTATAATTAATGAATGAGTGGAAAATCACTCAAATAAAGGAATGCGAGGATCTTTCATATGCTCGCATAATAAAATATGAATTTGTCCACGATGATGATAAAAGTGTGCAACGATTTCAAGTAACCATTCAAAGCGCGAATAAGAAATCCCCCAATAGGCAGTCATAACTTCTGCTAATTCTATTTGGGAGTAGGAAAGAAATGTTTTAGAGAGAAGGTTGTATCCTTCAATCATCGTTTGTTGCATGTGAGCAACTGTTACGGGCGTATGTTCTATATAAAAGGTATGTAATTCTTTTTCTGAAATACCATTTAAAATGAGTAAATCAGCATGACAAATAAGAGAAAGATGTGCATACATTTCAAATAATGATCGTTTTGAGTGAATCGGTTGTATTTTTAAATCGTTTTCACTATATTGGTTAAGCATATCAATAGAAGTATCAATAGCAACTTTTAGTTGATGTAATGCAGATTGAACAAACATTGTAATTCTCCTCGTCTCCGTATATAATAGTTTCTTGAGGATATTATATCATACTCAAAATTCCGAAAATTCTAGTAGTTTGACTAGCATAATGAAAAGTATTATATTGTAAAAGGTCATATGAAACGTGAAATAGAATGGAATGCAATTATTGAGTTAGGAGTTAGACCAATGAGTTTGAAATATGGAAGAGATACAATTGTAGAAATTGACTTAAATGCTGTAAAACATAATGTAAACGAATTTAAAAAACATGTAAATGATGAAAAAATTAAGATGATGGCTGCTGTAAAAGCGAATGGGTATGGCCATGGGGCAGTTGAAGTTGCCAAAGCTGCAATTGAAGCAGGAATAAATCAACTTGCAGTTGCATTTGTAGATGAAGCGATAGAATTAAGAGAAGCAGGAATTACTGTGCCGATTTTAATTTTAGGATACACACCAGTTGCGGCTGTAGAAGATGTAATTCAATATGACGTTATGATGACTGTTTATAGAGTAGAAGATTTACATGGTATAAATGAAATTGCAAACCGTCTTCAAAAGAAAGTACAAATTCAAGTGAAAATTGATACAGGAATGAGTCGTATCGGTTTACAAGAAGAAGAGGTTAAACCATTTTTAGAAGAATTAAACCGTATGGAGTATGTAGAGGTAGTAGGGATATTTACGCATTACTCTACGGCAGATGAAATCGATAAATCATATACGAATATGCAAACAAGTTTATTTGAAAAAGCTGTTAATACAGCGAGAGAATTAGGAATTCAAATACCATATATTCATAGTTCAAATAGTGCAGGATCAATGGAATTAAGTAACACATTTCAAAATATGGTACGCGTTGGAATAGGAGTATACGGTATGTATCCGTCAAAAGAAGTGGATCATACAATCGTTTCTTTACAGCCTGCGTTGTCGTTAAAATCAAAAGTAGCTCATATTAAACATGCGAAGAAGAATCGCGGTGTAAGTTATGGGAATACGTATGTAACAACTGGTGAAGAATGGATTGCGACTGTACCAATTGGTTATGCTGATGGTTATAATCGTCAATTATCTAATAAAGGCTATGCGTTAATTAACGGGATTCGAGTACCTGTTATCGGCCGTGTTTGTATGGATCAGTTAATGCTGGATGTTTCAAAAGCGATGCCAGTACAAGTAGGAGACGAAGTAGTATTCTACGGTAAACAAGGTGAAGAAAATATCGCAGTAGAAGAAATAGCGGATATGTTAGGTACAATAAACTATGAAGTTACATGTATGCTAGATAGAAGAATTCCGCGTGTCTATAAAGAAAATGACGAAACAACTGCAGTTGTAAATATATTAAGAAAAAACTGAATCATTTCGATTCAGTTTTTTTATTTTTGGCAAGTGAAAAATGCTCTATTTGTACCGTGGAATTGAATGTTCTTAAAACCTACGGATTCCAATGAAGAAATTATTTCTTCATTGGAATAACAAGCTTCTTCAAAAGAAAAGTCACTTCTTGTCCAATTATTATCTATGTCATGGTGAAATAGTATAAAGTTCATTTCTGCTTTTTTATTTTCATTATTATATGTAGAATCAATCGTACAAACATATTCTTTCTCTGAAATATGAAATGAAGCAATCCAGTTTTTAAGAAATCCTTTTTCCATATTCATATCAAATGCGAATATACCCTCGTTATGTAATACGGAGTAAACTTTCTGAAACACACTTTTTAGTTCATCTAAATTCATAATATGGTTTAAACTATCACCGGCAGAGATGACGTAGTGGAATTGCTCATTTATATTGAAATAGCGAGCGTCATCGACGATAAAGGTTGCATCTGGCGCATTTTTACGTGCATACTCAATCATTTGAGTAGAACCATCTATACCAGTTACTACAAAATTATGATCAAGTAGTTTCCTAGTAAGATGACCAGTCCCGCAACAAAGATCTAAAATATGAGAACGTGGTTGTGCATATTGTAAAACGAGTTGTTCAAAAGCTGGATAGGAGTGTTCAGAAAAATGCCCCCAATGTTTATTATAAATAGATGCGAAAATATCATAATTAGAATAAATAAGTTTTTTAGACATAAATATTCTCCTTGCTATTCATTAAATTATAATAATCATGCTTCATCATAATTTCAAAACCGCATTGTGTATAAAGCTTCAAAGCATTGTTATTCTTTGTTTCAACTTGTAATTCAATTGTTGTAGCACCATTTGTGAAGAGCTTATGTGTCATATAGTTTAAAATAGCTTTACCGTAGCCTTTACCTTGATAGGAAGGGTGGACAGCGAATCCTGATAATATAGTAGAATGATCTTGCTCAGTAACTGTAATCGTTCCTATCATTTTTTTATCGACAAGAGCACTGTAAACTTTATGAGAAGGTGAAGTCATCATTTTTTGTAACCATGTAGCCGTATTTTCTACTGAATCACCAAAAGCTTTACTAGAAATTTCAATAAGATCAAGAAGTGATTCTGAAGTTGCAAGAGTAAGCTGTATATTATTATCTGTTGTTTTTTGAAGTTCGTTTGTCTTGAACTCCATACTATATTCACTATATAAATATGGTAACTTCATATGTTTTACAAATTCATTCCCAGAAATAGAATCCCCATTGATAATAAGAAGAGCTTCATCTGTCTCTCTATTTTGTATTTCTTTCATTGCAGTTTGTAAAAGGATAGTTCCGAAACGTTGTTTTCTAAAATGAGGATGTACAAAGCCTATTAGTTCAAGCTTTGTTGGTCTTTCAAAATCATACATATTTAAAGCGCCAATTAATTGAGTGCCGTTATAAAGAAGAAAATCGTTTATATAATCTTCATTTCGATTTTTTAAAAAGTTGATATGTAAATCTGAAGAGTAATCAAGGTTGTCTTGTTGCCCGCAAATATAAGCCAAATCCTTCATTTGCTGTATTTCACTTTCTGTTACAGAACGCTTTTTCCGAATATCCATTGTATAATCCCTCTCATTCGTATTTAAAAATAGGATGGGTGACTTAACCATTTCTTTAATTCCACATTACCTTGCACAGATAACAGTCGGTATAAATAACGATAAGGCTGTCTATATTCTTCTAAGTGAGGAATAGACATAATTGTTTCGTAACCACTTTGAAAGGCATGTGCTTCTTTTTCGGTAAGTACATATTCTAGTCCGATAAAATCAAGCTCTCGCGGAGCAACAGCGTAAGCTTCAGTATCTACTAAACCCGTAATAGTTGTACCGTCAGATAAAAATTGAGTAGGATCCATATCAATTAAGACGAGTGTAGATTCCTTTGGTACGGACAGGGAAGAAAGTTGTGATTCAAAGGTAGGGAATGCATTTTGTATGCTTTCATCATCAGAATAAAACATATTCACAAGCTCTTTACTTACGTTTAAAATATGTGATTGGAATTCATCTAGTGGAACTTGGAACGTGCCTGACGGATTTCCTATGAAATCGGCTTTAAATTTATGTATTTCTGCAAGTCCTTTTCCTAGGCTGAATAAAATAGAATCTGGTTGCTCGATAAAAGATTGAACTGTGTTACCTACTAACTTTTCAACCACCACAAATTCACGGCCATTTAAAACATGTTTTTCTAATATTGTTGGGATAGGAAGATTCGTATGTTCTTGCAACAATGTATGTACCGTTTCTAAATGATGGACGTTCCTTGGATCAATTCCAAATAAATTTTTACATCCCCACCAAAAATCATTATTTGGTTCTTCATTCATTTTAGAAGCACGAACGATAACTTCTGTATCTTCTGTTTGAACGAGAAAAACATCACTTGCATGATCTTCATAACCTGGGTGCAAGGCTTGAACGGATAGAATAGGTGAATTGAATAGTTGTTGTAACATGAAAAGACCTCTTTTTCTGTAAATTCTATAAATTTATTATATAACAGGTGATGTGTTATGGGGATAAAGATAAAAAATTGAAATCATAGTTACATTTATAGTGAGAACTTATTAAAAATATTATATTTCTCCATTTTTGTGTGAATTGTCAAAAAAAACAGAGTGATAGTATTTGAATGTAAAGCTCGTATCTTTAAAGCTATGAAGAGTAAAAGTAGAATTAAGCATTCGTTTATAAGATTGTGAATCAGAATAATGTAGACTATTGAAAATATTTCTCAATAATAAAATGAAGAGAAAAGCATGAAGAAGTAGAATGCATTCATTTATAATAGATTTAAATTAATTAATATAATTAATTGTTAATTTTATTATATTAAATGGATAGGAGAGAATATTATGGCAAATGTACTCGTAATAAATTTCCCTGGGGAAGGTCATATTAATCCGACTTTAGCTATTGTAAGTGAGTTAATTCAGCGAGGGGAAACAGTTGTTTCTTATTGTATTGAAGATTATAGAAAGAAGGTTGAAGCAACAGGTGCGGAATTCCGAGTGTTTGAGAATTTTCTCTCTCAAATTAATATTATGGAACGAGTAAATGAAGGTGGGAGCCCTTTGACGATGCTATCTCATATGATTGAAGCATCAGAGCGTATTGTTACTCAAATTGTAGAGGAAACAAAAGAGGAAAAATACGATTATTTAATATATGATAATCATTTTCCAGTAGGACGTATTATAGCGAATATTTTACAATTACCAAGCGTTTCATCTTGTACAACGTTTGCTGTTAATCAGTACATTAATTTTCATGATGGGCAAGAATCGAGACAAGTAGATGAAATGAATCCATTATATCAATCTTGTTTAGCGGGAATGGAAAGATGGAATAAGCAGTATGGAATGAAATGTAATAGTATGTATGATATTATGAACCATCCTGGTGATATTACGATTGTATATACTTCAAAAGAATATCAGCCGCGTTCAGATGTATTTGATGAATCGTATAAATTTGTAGGTCCATCAATTGCTACTCGAAAAGAAGTGGGGAGTTTTCCTACTGAAGATTTAAAAAATGAAAAAGTAATTTTCATTTCTATGGGAACAGTTTTTAATGAGCAACCTGCTCTGTATGAAAAGTGTTTTGAAGCGTTTAAAGATGTAGATGCCACAGTCGTATTAGTCGTTGGTAAGAAGATAAATATAAGTCAATTTGAAAATATCCCGAAAAACTTTAAGTTGTATAATTATGTCCCGCAATTAGAAGTTTTACAGCATGCTGATGTATTCGTGACACATGGTGGTATGAATAGTTCGAGTGAAGCGTTATATTACGGTGTTCCATTAGTTGTAATTCCGGTAACAGGAGATCAGCCATTCGTTGCAAAACGATTGACTGAAGTAGGGGCAGGCATAAGACTTAATCGTAACGAGTTAACTTCTGAATTGTTATGTGAGACTGTAAAGAAAGTAATGGATGATGTGACGTTTAAGGAAAATAGTCGTAAAGTGGGAGAGTCGCTTAGAAATGCTGGTGGATATCAAAGGGCAGTTGAGGAAATACTTGAATTAAAAATGAAGCCGTACGTAAAGATTAAATAGATGTTAAAAACACACTTACTTTTAATTGGTAAGTGTGTTTCTAGTATTACGCGCTAAATGTGTTACATAAAAATAGCGATAAAGGTGAAACTTTTGTGTATATAAACTGATATCTTTGTCTTAGCAGAAAAATTACGTTAAAATAATACTAAGAAAATATATAAGCTTTGGGGGTAATGAATGAAGAAAGTATTTGAATACGTATTATTAACAATTGGCTCAATTATAGTAGCAGGTTCATTAGAGCTTATTTTAGCACCTAATGGATTAGTAGATGGCGGGGTAACGGCTATTGCTATTATGGCAAATAAAGTTGCAGGATTGCCGCTTTATGGCGTTTTCTTAGGAATTAATATCCCAATTTTATTATTTACTGCAAAAGTAATGGGAAAGAAATTTTTTATCCGTACATCTTATGCGAATGTAGTTACAACACTCGGATTAATTTATTTAAAACCATTTCCAGCAATTACGACTTCTGAGTTATTAATTGTACTTTATGGTGGAGTGCTGTTCGGAATTGGTGTTGGGATTGTTGTTAAAATGGGTGGAGCAATTGACGGTTCGGAAATGTTAGCAGTTTGGATGAATAAACACTTTAATGTACCAATTAGTACATTTTTACTTGCAGTAAATGCAGTTATTTTCATCTTTGTTGCAATTTTATTTTCAATCGAACAAGCGATGTTCTCATTAGCAATTTTCTATATTGTTACGAAGATGATTGATTTTATATTAGATGGTATTAATCAAGGTAAGAGCGTTATGATTATTTCTGGTAAGAATAAAGAAATAGGCGATTTACTTATGAAAGAATTGCAACTATCTGTTACGTATCTACATGGAGAAGGTGGTTTTTTAGGGGAGCATAAGAGAATCATTTATTGCATTACAAACCGATTCATTTATCCGAAAATGAAAGATCTCGTTCTCTCTGTAGATCCAACCGCTATAATTGAAGCTTCCTATTCAACAGAAACGACTGGTGTGAAACGTCCGGGAAGGAAAGCTAGGTCAGGTGAGTAACTAGAAGAAGGCTGTCCAAAAAGTTATTTTGGAACAACCTTCTTTTTTATTTTGTTGAATTGTTAGTATGTTACAAGTTAAACCCACTGTTAACAAGTTTCCTTGCAACTAGGGAACCAAGCGTCTTTCAATAATGTAGCCAACGTCTCAATTTTATTTTCCGGAATACTACCAAAACCGAGTAATACATATGATTCCTTGCGTAAATCATTCATGAAATCATATGGAGAAAGTGGGTATAATTTAACGCTTTGTTTTTTAGCGGATTCAATCATTTCATTTTCATTCATACTGTTATGTACACATAAAACAATATGAAGTCCGGACTGTTCGCCAAGAATTTGAACATTAGCCCCCATTTCTTTCATAATGGATTTTACTAACGCATGATGTTTTCTTTTATATAGTGTACGACTCCGATTAAGGTGACGTTCCCAATCCCCGCTTTGTATAAAGTTAGCAAAAGCAAGTTGTTGTATTGTAGCCACTGTTTGTTTAAAAATTCCATACAGTTCTTGATATATTTTTAAAAGATGTGGTGG
This sequence comes from Noccaea caerulescens, assembly GCA_900406465.1. NCBI lineage: Eukaryota > Viridiplantae > Streptophyta > Magnoliopsida > Brassicales > Brassicaceae > Noccaea > Noccaea caerulescens. The sequence goes on along the minus strand of OVBC01000002.1, from coordinate 429,996 downwards.
TAAAACAACATATCCCATTCGTAAAGAAGGTAAAAAAGATTTTGAGAAAGTCCCCATATAAATAACGCGTTCATTTGAATCAAGACTTTGTAAAGAAGGAATCGGCTTACCAGCGTAGCGAAACTCTCCGTCATAGTCATCTTCAATAATGTATCCATTGCAATCATTAGCCCACTTTAACAATTCTAACCTTCTAGGTAAAGGCATAATAATCCCAAGTGGAAATTGGTGTGATGGTGTAACGTATGCGACATTGGCATTTGTATTGTATAAGCTAGAAATATTAATCCCTTTTTCATCCAATGGTATGGGATGGATTTGTCTATCACAGCTTTTAATGATTGCGTGTATACGGTGAAATCCAGGGTTTTCAATGCCGTATTCTTTTGTAGGGCCAAGCAGTTGAAGTAGTAACCAGAGAAGTGGCTGCGTTCCGGCACCGATCACAATTTGATCAGGTGAAGAATGTACACCGCGAGAATGATATAAATATGTTGATATATGCTCTCGAAGAGCGAATTCACCTTGAGGGTCTTCTTTGGCAAATAGTGCATTTTCGTATGTAAGTATGGATTCTTGTAATGCCCGTTTCCAATTTGTAATCGGAAATTTATTTTGATCAATAAGCCCTTGGCTACAATCGTATTCGAATTTTTCGTCTATCAAATTGCTCGTCTTCTTTGCTGCATTTCGTTTTTTATTTGGGATAACGTCAATATCGAAATTTGCTACAAAAATACCACGTTTCGGTTTACTTTCTACATAACCTTCAGCTAATAATTGTTGATAAGCTGATTCAACAGTAATGCGGCTAATATTAAGTTGTGATGCTAAATTTCTGTGTGAGGGTAGACGTGTGCCAACAGAAATAGTCCCTTGTATAATTTCAGCTTTTATATATTCGTAAATTTGCAAGTAAATAGGTGTGTTACTTTGTAATTGCAATGGGATAGTAAAATCCATATAAAACTCTCCTTTAAAACTGACCTTATAAAAAATACTGAAACTGCCACTTAAGTAAAGGGCAGTCACTTTCTATAATAATGATATAACATTTAGAAAATTAAATAAATAGTTAAGGGAGAGTTAAAAATGAATGTTAAAGAAGTAGTAACAGAAGAGCAATTACATGAAGTATTACCTGTTTTACAGCAATTACGAACACAACTTTCAAAAGAGGAAACAGGCACTTTATTTCGAAATATGAAAGAAGAAAATTATAAACTATTCTCGCTGCGTAATGAAGATGATGAAGTTGTTAGCCTTGCAGGTGTAGCGATTTGTACGAACTTTTATAATAAGAAGCACGTTTTCGTATATGACCTTGTAACGGCAGACGCACATCGTTCAAAAGGACATGGAAATGTATTACTTTCGTATATAGAGAACTGGGGAAAGGAAAACGGATGTGAGTCTATCACCCTCACGTCAGCATTTTCAAGAATTGATGCTCATCGTTTTTATGAAAGAGAAGGGTATGATAAGGTGAGTTATTCTTTTCATAAAGAATTATAAATAATAAGAAGAAGCTGTCTCGAAAAGTTGGGAACAGCTTCTTCTTATTATTATTTCTCAAGTTATTATTGAACCGTAAATAGGTTGTAAGTTATGGTATATGTATTTGAAAAGGTTATATAGTGTTATTGGATCGAATTGTTTTAAGTAATAATAAAGAGAATGATTGGAGCGCTTATACTTGAAAAAAATAAAGAAACTATCAATCCCTAATGATGCTAGAGTTATTGTCATATCGGATATTCATGGAGAATTAAATCTTTTAAAAGAAGCACTACATAAAGTTAACTTTAAAGATGAAGATTATTTAATTATTAATGGAGATCTTTGCGAGAAAGGACGAGATAGCGTAGGTGTAGTAAACTACGTTATGAATCTTGTAAAGAACAATTCAAAGGTTCACGTTGTTGAAGGGAATTGTGAAGTTTTAGTTGATGCTCTTCTAAATGAAAATCCTCGTCTTATTAATTATTTATGTACGAGGAAGCATTCAATTTTTAATGAATGGCTAGAGCAACTGGATTTTTCAGTTCATGAAGGTACTTCAATTCGTGAAGTGAAAGAAGCATTGCTAAGTGAATTTTCACAAGAACTATATTGGCTAACGGAGTTGCCAACAGCGATTGAAACAGAAGATTATATTTTTGTGCATGCAGGGCTAGAAGATAGAGTAGATTGGAAAGAAACAGAGCGCAAAAATGCGATAGCAATGCCGGAGTTTTTTTATAAATCACATAAAGCAAATAAGTATGTAATAGTTGGTCATTGGCCAGTCGTGAACTATTCTGAAGAAGCACCGTCTAACAATCCAGTTGTTGATGAGGAGAAAAAAATTATTGCAATTGATGGAGGAAATGCAATTAAAGAAGCAGGACAATTAAATGCATTTATTATTCAGAGGAAACAAACGGGCGATACATTTTCTTATACATATGTAGACTATTTCCCACAGTATGAAGTAATAGCGGATTTTAATGCGAATTCAGAAATGCAGGGCGGAGTGACATATCCGTATTATTACATAGAGCCTATCGAGAAGATGCAAGATTACACCGTATGTAAGCAAAAGGAAACGAATAATTTGCTCACTGTAAAAAATGAATATATGAAACAACTTGAGTCAGGTGAATATACAGTGAAAACCGATATTTCTTGTGCGCAAATAAGCGTTAGGAAGGGAGATATCGTTTCTCTCATTGATGATAGCTGTTCAGGATATGATTTAATTAAAAAAGATGGCGTAGAGGGTTGGATAGAGAAAGGGATTTTGCTTGAGGTGAATAAAAAGGGAAATAATATATTGAGCTGAAATAGGAGGGGATAACCTCCTATTTTTTATTACCTATTTTACAATCACATATTTCAATTAACCTTTTAAATTAGTGGACTGCTTGCTGTCTTTAATAAGTAAATAAATCGTAGTCGGCAGAATGATAAGCGTCATTCCTAAAAGAATTGCTAGTATGCCATAACCTCTATAGGGAGCAGAAACGATAAAAGGAAGTATCGCTAAAAAAATCCCTGCTATCATCATTGAAATACTACTAATATTTGAAGCTCTTTTTTCAAGGTGCTTATCATTCCATTCTAATGAAACGGTTGATTTAGTCGTATCAATTTTGGAACTGAAATAACCTATTAATATAAATAAAAGCCCTAATGCTAAAAATATGAAATGATCAAGAGGGAGTGAAAAGCCAAGAGCGATGAGGGCGATGACAATATCGACAAAAAATAAGAATAGTAATATTGTGTTGCCGATCCAATGGAGAAATTTCTGGTTACTCGCTGCTTTAGATAAAGCTAAAAATATAAAGAATAAGAAGGAACATATAATTATATTTACGATTACAAAAGTGCTTTTATCCATTGTTGATGTAGGCGTTCCATTGAAGTCCCATTTCGTAACAATATTTGATGGTAAGAAGAAATATAGAATAATATTTGTGGTAACCATAGTGAGAAATAAAGCAATACTAAATCGATTATTCACTGAATCACCAGCTTTCTAAATCAATAATTGGTATCTAATAACAAAATTATACAATATAATATATGATATTAGTTTTGATTTTTCTGAAAAAACATTATAATTATATATGAAATAAAGAGGAATGCAGGAGGGAATTATGCAAAACGTTGTATTAAAGGGGAAGAAAGTTACAATTCGTACAATAGAAGAATCGGATATAAAAACATTATGGAATATCATATTTAAAGAAGAAAGCCCAGAATGGAAGAAATGGGATGCGCCATATTTCCCGTTCTCAATGCAAGAATACTCTTCCTATAAAGAGAAGATGCAAAATCGTTTGAAAGAAGAACCACTGTCAAATTTAATTATAGAAAATAACGGTCAAATCATTGGGACAGTCGGGTTTTATTGGGAATATAAAATGACGCGTTGGTTAGAGATGGGAGTTGTGATTTATGAGCCAACATACTGGAATGGTGGATATGGTACAGAAGCATTAAAATTATATAGAGATTTGCTATTTGAAAAAATGGAGATTGGTAGAGTAGGAATCACGACTTGGTCTGGCAATGAACGAATGATGAAAGTAGCAGAGAAAATAGGAATGAGCTTAGAAGGTAGAATGCGAAAGTGTCGTTATTATAACGGAACATACTATGATTCTATTCGAATGGGCATGATTCGTGAAGAATGGGAAGCGCTATGTGTAACGAAGGGGTGAGAAAGATTGTACGCTATCATTGCTACATTTGATCGTGTGTTTACTAATAAAATTACAGAATTACAAAATAAATTAACAAATGTAATTGGAACAAATCAATTAGCTGGAGTAGAACCTCATATAACGATTGCGGATTATAATGAGTTGGATGTTAATTTGTATATTGAAAAATTAAAGGAATTTGTAGCTATTCAAGAAAACATGTCTGCAGTCACTTTTCCTTCTGTTGGAACTTTTCCTACTAACGGTACGGTTTTTCTAGCGCCGACTGTTACCGATGATTTATTGAGACTTCATCATTTTTATCATGATCATTTCAAAACTTTTCATGATAATTCAAATTCATATTATGTACCAGGAAAATGGGTTCCGCATTGTACGATTGCGAATCATTTGAATTTAACTCATTTTTTAAGTGTGATGGAGTATATATATGAGAATTTTGATGTTACAACAGCTTCGATTGAAAAGTTAAAATTAATTAAGGTCAATTATGAAAATGGTTCTGCCGTTTCTTCTAGTATATTAGCAGAATATAATTTAAAGAGAATGGAGACATCGAGATGACATATATAATTAGAGAAATGAAGCAAGAAGATATTCAGGCTGTACAATCAGTAGCGAAAATAGCTTGGCATGATACATATGAAGGCATTATTCCGAGAGAGATTCAAGATAGTTTTTTAGACGAGGCATATTCTGATGAAAAAATGAAATATCGCCTTAAAAATACACATTTATTCGTTGCGGAAGAAGAGGGAGAAGTAATAGGATTTGCGAACTTTTCACCTGTTAGACTACAAAACGAAGCAGAATTAGGGGCAATTTATTTGTTACCAGATCAGCAAGGAAAAGGGATCGGAAGTGCTTTATTACAAAGAGGGATTAAGGCATTAAATGGGATACGGAAATTGTACATACATGTAGAAGCTGCAAATGAAAAAGGAAAACGCTTTTATGAAGCGAAAGGTTTTGCTGAATTAGAGCAATTTGAAGAAGACTTTGAAGGACATATGATGCAGACAGTAAGGATGGTTTTATACGTATAAGGAGGACTAGTAATGAGAACTTTTGATTTTAGTGAAAAAGTAGGAAAGCACTTATCAGTATTTCAATCTAATTTCATCATGTCGAAAATAGTAAACCATCAAGGAAATGTACATATCGGTGCTATGCATTTACAAGCCAATGGAATAATCTGATGTCATGAAGCAGTTGTATCTCAACTGCTTCTTATTGTGGACGGAGTAGGATATGTGTGTGGGGCAAATAAGGAAAAGGTAAAGATAGAGGCGGGACAAGCTGTGTTTTGGGAGAAGGGAGAGCTTCATGAAACAAGTACAGAACAAGGATTAACGGCAATTGTTATGGAAGCGGAGAATCTTGAACAAGGGATAGTAATGCCTATTATTCAAGGGGAGTTGTGAAAAATGATAATTAAGGCGAATCAAGAAGATACCAATGAAATATTAAAATATGCGGCTCAATCGCTTTTTGAAGGGACGAGAGGGAATTGTCAATTAAGTACCGAGAAAGCGGTTGAAATTACAAAGCCGATTGTAGAAAAAGGAGCATACTATTTAATCATTAAAGAAGAAAATAAAGTAATGGGATGGATATTAATAGGGGAAAATACAGACTATTTTTCTCGTGAAAAACTTGGATTTATATATGAATTGTACGTTTTCCCAGAATATCGCGGGAGAGGATTATCGCGAGAACTGATGGAAGCTGGTATTAAGGAATTAAAGGAGAAGTATTCAGAAATTAGGTTGAATGTATTTGCTGGGAATTTTGCAAAAGAGATGTACGAAGAGTTTGGGTTTGTTGAAAGGCAGGTAATTATGACTTTGAAGTGAGTATTATAGTCGGAATGGGAGAAGAGAAAATAATGATTTAGTGGCTACTTTATCGCTGGAATTTAAAGCCAATAAGTCCTTATAAATATATAAAATAGATGGTTTGCCTTTATTTTATAGTAGATTGATAGTGTATGCTTAAAAATAAATAAATTACTATTATACAATATATCGTTATTATAGTAAAAGAGAAATTTTGGAAAAATATCATTTTTTTGTTTAGAAATTTTTAAATTATTGATATAATCAATTTGTAGAATTGATTATTGGTTAATTTTACTATTTTTAAATTTTAAGGGGGATTTAATAATGGCAGGACAAATTCGTATGTCACCAGAGGAACTTAAATCGAAAGCTACTCGATATGGACAAGGTGCAAATCAAATTGAGGACATTTTACGTCAACTACAAAACTTACAAAATGAATTAAGAGGAGAATGGGAAGGTCGTGCTTTCGAAGGTTTTGACCAACAGTTCAATCAATTAAAGCCAAAAGTACAAAACTTCGCACAGTTATTACAAGAAATTAATATGCAGCTTAATAAAACTGCAGAAGCTGTTGCTAGACATGACGAAGATCTTTCTCGTAATTTCGGTCTACAATAAGACAGATAAAAAGAAATATATAATTTAGCCATGCAACCATACGTTGTATGGCTAAATTACTTTAAAACTAGAGTAAGATACGAAGTCTTTCATTAGATAGACTCGCAGTCGCAGGAGTGATAAGTTGTGAAAAAGTTCAAATGGAGCATCTTGTTGTTTATTATTTTAGCTCTTGTACTATCAACAGGGGTCTCCTATTTAGCATTAAATCAAAATGTTAAGAAAGCTAATGAGAATACTACACCAAAAATGACAGTTGCGTTGGTAAATGAAGATCAGGGCACTGTTTTTGAGGGCAATAAAATAGCATTTGGGGATCAATTTGTTAAAAATGTAAATAAAAATACGAAACAAGAATGGTACGTAGTTAGTCGCGGGGTAGCAGAAAATGGATTGAAAAATAATAATTACAATATGATGATTGTTATTCCAAATGATTTTTCTAGGAAAGCAGTTGCGATTGATTCAGAGATTCCGGAGAAATTAACGTTAAACTACAAAGTAAATGCAACTGGGAATAAGGATTTGAAAGCTGAGGCAGAAAATACAGCTTCTGTTATTTTAGAAGATTTCAATAAGCAAATAATCGACGTTTATTTTGCGAGTATTATCGGTAAGCTACAAGGTGCACAAGATAATATAGGTAAAATAATTGAAAAAGGAAACGTTCAAACAACTATGTATAAAAAAGATATACATAGTCCGTTAGCAAATTACACAAATCAATTTAAAACAGTACAAGATTATACAGGTGTTTCTGTTAATAGTTTCAAAGGATTTCAGGATGTTTTAAAAGGTTTCGGTCAAGCGTTAGATGAAGGGAATAAATCTAACAGTACGTACTTAGATGGTTTTAATAACTTTCAAAAAATGCAAACTGATAACAATTTGTTAGCGAATAATTTCACAAATCAATTCAATCAATATATGAATGATATGAATACAGGCGATGCTTTAAAGCAATTAAGTGCATTGGAATCAGCTAATAAAAGTATTTCAAATCAATTTACGTTTTCAGAGAAAGAACCAAATGTTTTAACTGATGCTTCAGCAGTTCAAAAATATTTAGCAGATGTAAAAAAACAAGTATCTGAATATGATACAGAACTTGCTGGAAAGTTAGAAGGTGATATTCAAGAGACGGTAATTAAGAAGTTAAAGCAATCTATGTCGAATGATGGAAAGCAAGAAATCTTCATAAATACATTAATGAAACAACCAGATGCTCGAATAAAGAAACAAATCGAGAATTTAATTGCGAAATTACCTAGTTTAAACATGGAAGAAATCGGTCAAAGTGATTTACCAGATGCAACGAAATTACAACTGCAAAATGTAATTCAATTTACAAAAAAATATAATAAAGAAAATAATTTTTATTATGATCCTGTAAATAAAATATCTTTAGGAAACGCAATTAAAGAAGTGAAGGATAGACTTTATACAGAGAGAATTACATTTAGTGATACTGCGAAAGTAATTAAAATGGAATCGCCGCAAATTTTGAAGATAAAGATTCCAGAAGAATTTAAATTAGATGGAAGTACAGAAGCTTTATATATTGATGATGTGGATCGTACAAGTGACTTTCTACAAAGCGAAGCAGGAGAAATTACAATAGCTCCTCGTAATGAAGGGGATATAAAGATTGATCTGCATGTGAAGTTAAAAGATCCAAACATCAATATAGATGTTTTCTCTCCTGTAATGTGGCAATGGGAATTGAGTGGGACTCATACAAAAGAAACTAGTCCTGAGAAAGAAGAACCTAATAAAGAAGAACCTAATAAAGAAGATAAAGGAACACAAACGGAAAATAGCAAGGTGGAAAATGTGGTTCATAAATCACAGTATGGCATAATGCCGTTAGTACACAATGCTAAAAAACCTATTATCAAAAAAATGGAAAACACAACAGGCAATAATGAAGGAAACCAAGGAGGCGGAACAGGGAAAGATAACGGAACTGGAGGAAACCCAGGAGGCGGAACGGGAACAGGTAACGGAACTGGAGGAAACCANACGGAACCGGAGGAAACCCAGGAGGCGGAACGGGAACAGATAACGGAACTGGAGGAAACCAAGGAGGCGGAACGGGAACAGATAACGGAACTGGAGGAAACCCAGGAG